>JAHHZJ010003552.1:0-32831 GCA_021437245.1 Aegilops speltoides
ATATTGTCGAAGTTTCTTGACTGGTGTTTGCGTTGCTCGTTAGTCCATCGACACCGCCTGTTCTGAGGTCCAAGGTTCCGCCAGCCCGAAGAACCAAGTCCGGCAACGGTCTGGCCAGCGCATCGTCTCTGGTTCGATCCCTTTTTCAAGCAGATCATGCTCAGCCTTGGACCACTTAGGCCGGGCTTTGAGGTAGCCACCTGACCCGTGCGATGGTGAAGCGTCTTCTTCGCAGCATTTTTCTTGTTTGTCTCCGACATCTTCTTACTCTTTTCCGATGTCTTGTGGGCCACAAATGCGGGCGATGATCTTTGATCTTCTCATATTTGCCGATGAATTCTGGTGTCTCTTTTTCGGACAAACTGGTTCAGCTCTTTCCTCCACCTCCTCATTAGGCCAGCCATCTTCTTAAGAGCACAAGACTTGATTAATTGCTCTTTAAGCGGCTTCTCCGGATCCTCCTCTGGCGGTAGGGTGAAATTTGCCTTCAGCTCATTCCAAAGATCTTCTTTTCGCAAATCATTGACATAAGACACCTCGGGGTCTTCATCCTTAGCAGCTTATACCATTCTGGATGCTGATCGGGATCCTTTCCTAACAAGAACCCCCGACCGAGCGAAAATGCCTTCTTTGTCCGGATGGGTTCAATCGGTTCGCCGTCGGGCGCGATTTCTATGATCTCAAACTTTTCATCCGAGCTCAACTTTTCTTGGGCCTCGTCTCCGTGCAAGTTGTGCTCGATCCGGAGGGCTAGAAATTATAAGGAAGAAAGACGACAGTATACTTAATATGTGTACATATACCAAAACAATGGATGCATCAATTAACTTGTCAACACGGGCTTAACTAATATATATATACCTGGCGGACTCGGTTCGGTGACTCGGCTCGCACGGTCTCCTTCGTCTTGTACCTCCATTGTGTCACCGGAGCCATCATGAACATAGTCCTCCTCTTGTACCGGCATTAATGCAGGGTGAAGCCATCATAATCATAGCCCTCTTCTTCATCCATCGACCAACGGTGTCGATGAGAAATGACGCAACATCATCACTTCCATTTGCGATTATTTCCCCAACATCGCTTCGTTTCTTCGTCTCGGGAGTGCTCCATAGTTTCGCAAATATTGACAACATGTCAATTATTATTCAACATCGTTTTCTCTCTAGGGTTTGGGTGTCCTCGAGAGTTTTGGTCGAGCGAGAGGGCCGAGGGGCTGCTGCAGTTGTATCTAGAGGGGTTAATTATATCGACAACCACGCGACATACATATACATATCGGGGGGGGTATCGGTACCACCCCTCGTGTTTAAGTTTCTTCTTTCTCCTTTCCTTTCTTTCTTCTTCTCCTCTTCTTTTCTTCTTCTCCCTCGAGAAAGGAAAATAATTAAGGAAAAGGAAGAAAGAGGAAGAAGGAAGAAGAAGAAGAAGAAGTAAAGAAAAAAAAAAAGGAGAAGAAGAAAGGAATAGAGGAGAAGAAGAAAAATAGAATTTTTTCTTCTATTTTTCTTCTTCTCCTCTATTCCTTTCTTCTTCTCCTCTTCTTTTCTTCTTTTTCCTCTTCTTATTTATTTCTCCTCTTCTTCCTCTCCTCTTTTCTCCTTTCTTCCTCTTCTTATTTTACTTCCTCTCATTCTTTTCTTCTTCTTCTTCCTTCTTCCTTCTTCCTCTTTTCTTCCTTTTCCTTATTTTACTTTCTCCTCTACACTAACCTAAAATGCACTAACCTAAAATCGATCGATATCTACTAACAACCTAAATATAAAATTAATACATATATGAAAAAACATATATAAACAAAAAAATGCTATATGAACATTATATTCATACATGCATACATATATAGCCACATCCATTCATCACATATATATATAGCTACCACATACATATATACATTATACATATGAAAAAAATGCAATGAACAAAAAAAATACACTTTCTGAAAAAATACTATGAATATGTACACATATATATACATACAAACACATATACACACTTCTTCTCCTCTTTTTTTCTTCTTTTCTTCTTCTTCTTCTTCTTCCTTCTTCCTTCTTCCTCTTTTCTTCCTTTTCCTTATTTTACTTTCTCCTCTACACTAACCTAAAATGCACTAACCTAAAATCGATCGATATCTACTAACAACCTAAATATAAAATTAATACATATATGAAAAACATATATAAACAAAAAAAATGCTATGAACATTATATTCATACATACATATATAGCCACATCGACCATTCATCACATATATATATAGGTATACCACATACATATATACATTATACATATGAAAAAAATGCAATGAACAAAAAATGCAGGGCAGGGCAGGGGCGGGCGGGGGGGCGGCATGGCATGCAGCTTGAGGCAGGGCGCGGCGCACCGGCCTTGAGATGGGCGGCGGCGGTGGTGGCCTGGCAGAGGGGCGGCGCGCGGCGGCCGGCAGGGCGGCGGGCGGTGGACGCGCAGGGCGCTGGACGGAGGGCGCGGAGCAGAGCTATGCTCACAGGGGGCGGCGGCGGCGGCGAAGGCGAGTAGCTCGACGGCGCGGGCGGCGGCGGCAACAAGGTGGAGTAAAGGCGTCGGCGGCGGCAGCGACGAGGAGGAGCAGGCGTCGGGGAGAAGTGGCCGATTGGCGGAAGCGCCAAGTCTGCTTATATAGCACATCCTTTAGTCGGTTGGTGGCACCAACGGGACTATCTGCTAGTCCCGGTTGGTGCCACCAACGGGACCAAAGGCCTCTTTTCGGCAGCCCAAAGGCGGGAAGCTGCGACCTTTGGTCCGGTTGGTGGCTACAACCGACTAAAGCACTCTTTAGTCGGTTGGAGCCACCAACCGGGACCAAAGGCCCTCGCTGCTGCCAGCGTCGGGGCCAAAGTTTAGTCCCACCTCGCTAGTTGAGAGGGGCGCAGTGGTTTATAAGCCCGCTGCCGCTCCCTCTTGAACTCCTTTAGCTGCAGGCTTACGGGCCTATTTGCTCCTTCGTTGCTGTTGGACCTTCAGGCCATCTGCGGGCTGAATCTGGCCCAAATAGGGATACCAGTCGATTCAGGCCGTGGCGGCCCAATGGGTGGCATTTTTTTCTTGCTTTATTTAATTTATATTGTTTCTACTTACAACAAAATACTTATTGTTGTTTTTTGTTTTGTTTTCTGCATTATTTATTTTCTTTTGTTTTTGCTCTATTTTTAAATCTTTTTGCTTCTAGTTTTAGGAAAATTATAAACTTTCTGTTAGTGCCATTACTAATTTTCAAATTTGAAAACACTTTTTTTGTTTTCTTTCTTGCTTTATTTAATTTATTTTGTTTCTACTTACAACAAAATACTTATTGTTGTTTTTTTGTTTTGTTTTCTGCATTATTTATTTTCTTTTGTTTTTGCTCTATTTTTAAATCTTTTTGCTTCTAGTTTTAGGAAAATTATAAACTTTCTGTTAGTGCCATTACTAATTTTCAAATTTGAAAACACTTTTTTTTGTTTTCTTTCTTGCTTTATTTAATTTATTTTGTTTCTACTTACAACAAAATACTTATTGTTGTTTTTTTGTTTTGTTTTCTGCATTATTTATTTTCTTTTGTTTTTGCTCTATTTTTAAATCTTTTTGCTTCTAGTTTTAGGAAAATTATAAACTTTCTGTTAGTGCCATTACTAATTTTCAAATTTGAAAACACTTTTTTTGTTTTCTTTCTTGCTTTATTTAATTTATTTTGTTTCTACTTACAACAAAATACTTATTGTTGTTTTTTTGTTTTGTTTTCTGCATTATTTATTTTCTTTTGTTTTTGCTCTATTTTTAAATCTTTTTGCTTCTAGTTTTAGGAAAATTATAAACTTTCTGTTAGTGCCATTACTAATTTTCAAATTTGAAAACACTTTTTTTGTTTTCTTTCTTGCTTTATTTAATTTATTTTGTTTCTACTTACAACAAAATACTTATTGTTGCTATTTTTAATTATTACGAGGGCGAACCATAAGACATTTCAAATGAACTCTGAAAAAGTTGAAAGTTGGCATGGTATATCATAAATTGACCCACACATAGCATGTGCATGTACAAAACGAAAAATGGTATCATACTCATCAGTTACAATATAATGGTATCATAAGCGAACAATAGTTGCGGAGAAAGTCTTCACTTTTTCTTCGCTTGTGTCATTTGCTTATTGCGCCGTAACCATGGATAATCTTCATCGTTTATCGGGATGTGGGGTCAGCCTTGACTTTAAAGGAGGAATTTCATGAAACTTTTCATAATCTTGAGACATGTCATCTTGTCCTCCACTCCCACGATGTCCCTTTTTCTGAAAGAACTATGTGGCGCTTTGGCTCATCGTATGATGTATTTGCTTCCTTATCTTTTCTCTTTCTCGGTCCATGGACATGTCCTTCACATAGATAACCTGTGCCACATCATTGGCTAGTACGAGCGGTTCGTCGGTGTACCCAAGATTTTTCAGATCCTTGTTGTCATTCCGTACTGTGGGTCTACCTGTACCCCGCCTCCTGACAGATTGACCCATTTGCACTTAAACAAAGGGACCTTAAAATCATGTCCGTAGTCAAGTTCCCATATGTCCACTATGTAACCATAATATGTGTCCTTTCCCCTCTCGGTTGTTGCATCAAAGCGGACACCGCTGTTTTGGTTGGTGCTCTTTTGATCTTGGTCAATCGTGTAAAATGTATTCCCATTTATCTCGTATCCTTTCCAAATCAATACGGTCAAAGATGGTCCCTGGATAACAAGTACAGCTCCTCACAAACAGTCTGTCACCTCGACACGTGCTTCCAACCAACTGCTGAAAGTCTGATGTGTTCACATGTAATCCGATCGTCGACCGCTCCGGTGTTTGAAGCGCAGATCGTTCTTGTGTTCATCGACATACGGGTCACCAAGGTAGAGTTCGTAGAAGCTGTGTAGTGGGCTTGAGACCAAGAATATCCGTCCTCGCATATTATTGAGTCCTTTCCAAGCGTGCCTTTTCGGTCAGTCTCCCCTCATACCGCGATTTAGGGAGACCTATCTTCTTAAGGCCAGGAATGAAGTCAACACAAAACCCGATGACATCCTCTGTTTGATGGCCCATGGAGATGCTTCCTTCGGCCTAGCGATTACGGACATATTTCTTTAGGACTCCCATGAACCTCTCAAAGGGGTACATATTGTGTAGAAATACGGGTCCCGTAATGACAATCTCGTCAACTAGATGAACAAGAACGTGCGTCATGATATTGAAGAAGGATGGTGGGAACACCAGCTCAAACCGACAAGACATTGCACCACATCACTCCTTAGCCTTGGTATGGTTTTCGGATCGATCACCTTCGAGATATTGCATTGAGGAATGCACATAGCTTCACAATGGCTAATCGGACGTTTTCGGTAGAAGCCCCTCAATGCAACCGAAGCGATTGCGTCATAATCACGTGGCGATCATGAGACTTTAGGTTCGAAACTTTTCTCTGCCATATTTATTATTCCTTTTATATTCGACGAGAAGCGGTCGGGACCTTCATACTAAGCAGGCATTCAAAGAAGATTTCCTTCTCTTCTTTGGTAAGAGCATAGTGGCGGGACCTTCATCTTGCTTTGGAGGCATGCCGTCTTTTTCGTGCAAACGTTGCAGGTCCTCTCGTGCCTCATTTGTATCTTTTGTCTTCCCATACACGCCCAAGAAGCCTAGCAGGTTCACGCAAAGGTTCTTCGTCACGTGCATCACGTCGATCAAGAGCGGACCTCTAGGTCTTTCCAAAGAGGGTAGGTCCCAAAATATAGATTTCTTCTTCCACATGGGTGCGTGTCCCTCGGCGTCACTCGGAACAGCTAGTCCGCGGGACCCTTTCCAAAGATTACGTGTAAATCATTGACCATAGCAAGTACGTGATCACCGGCACGCATGGCGGGCTTCTTCCGGTGATCTGCCTGCCTTTGAAATGCTTGCCTTTCTTTCGACATTGATGGTTGGTCGGAAGAAATCGGCGATGGCCCATGTACACATTCTTCCCGCAGCTTGCCGGTATATACTATCGATGTCAAGTAAACAGTGCGTGCATGCGTGGTATCCCTTGTTTGTCTGTCCCGAAGGTTCTTGAGAGCGGGCCAATCGTTGATGGTCACGAACAGCAACGCCTTTAGGTTAAATTCCTCCTGTTTGTGCTCATCCCACGTACGTACACCGTTTCCATTCCACAGCTGTAAAAGTTCTTCAACTAATGGCCTTAGGTACACATCAATGTCATTGCCGGGTTGCTTAGGGCCTTGGATGAGAACGGCATCATAATGAACTTCCGCTTCATGCACATCCAAGGAGGAAGGTTATACATACATAGAGTCACGGGCCAGGTGCTGTGATTGCTGCTCTGCTCCCCGAAAGGATTAATGCCATCCGCGCTTAAAGCAAACCATACGTTCCTTGGCTCACTTGCAAACTCATCCCATACTTTCTCTCGATTTTTCTCCACTGCGACCCGTCGGCGGGTGCTCTCAACTTCCGTCTTTCTTACGGTCCTCACTGTGCCATCGCATCAACTTGGCATGCTCTCCGTTTCGACAGACGTTTCAACCGTGGTATTATAGGAGCATACCACATCACCTTCGCAGAACCCTCTTCACGGGGGCTCGCCGTCAACATCACCGAGGTCATCTCGTCGATCTTATACCGTAATGCACCGCATACCGGGCATGCGTTCAGATCCTTATACGCACCATGTAGAGGATGCAGATCATTAGGGCATGCATGTATCTTCGCACCTCCAATCCTAGAGGGCATCGACCTTCTTTGCTGCGTATGTCTTGTCGGGCAATTCGTTATCCTTTGGAAGCTTCTTCTTCAATATTTTAAGTAGCTTCTCAAATCCTTTATCGAGCACTGCATTCTCGCCTTCCATCGCAGCAATTCGAAGACGGTACCTAGCTTTGTGTTGCCATCTTCGCAATTGGGGTACAACCCTTTTTGTGGTCCTCTAGCATGCGATCGAACTTCATCTTCTCTTTTGACTTTCGCATTGCGTCCTTGCATCGACAATGACCCGGCGGAGATCATCATCATCGGGCACATCATCTGGTTCCTCTTGATCTTCAGCAGCTTCTCCGTTGCAGCATCATCGTGCACATCGTCGGTTCCTCTTGATCTTCGGAGCATCACCGTATTCAGGGGCACATAGTTGTCATCGTACTCTTCTTCTTCGCCGTCTTCCATCGTAACCCCTATTTCTCCGTGCCTCGCCCAAACATTATAGTGTGGCATGAAACCCTTGTAAAGCGGTGGGTGTGCAGGATTTTCCGGTCGAGTAAGACTTCGTATTCCACATATAGGGCATGGACAACACATAAAACCATTCTGCTTGTTTGCCTCAGCCACTTCGAGAAAATTATGCACGCCCTTAATGTACTCGGAGGTGTGTCTTGAACCGTACATCCATTGCGGTTCATCTGTGTGCATTATATATAATTAAGTGTGTCAAAAATCATTAGAGAGATCATGAATAGATAATTAATTAAGTGACCAAATTAATAGAAGTTCATCATCACATTAAAACCAAAGTACATACATAGTTCTCATCTAACAACATAAAGCTCTGCAGAGCATCTAAATTAATTAAACCATACTGAAACTATGTAAAACATTTCAATGCGAAACAAATGCGATCATAATCGCAACCAATGTAACAACTGATCCAACGACATAATGATACCAAGCCTCGGTATGAATGGCATATTTTCTAATCTTTCTAATCTTCAAGCGCATTGCATCCATCTTGATCTTGTGATCATCGGCGACATCCGCAACATGCAACTCCAATATCATCTTCTCCTCCTCAATTTTTCTAATTTTTCCTTCAACAAATTGTTTTCTTCTTCAACTAAATTTAACCTCTCGACAATAGGGTCGGTTGGAATTTCGGTTCAACAACCTCCTAGATGAATAAAATCTATGTCACGTTGGTCGGCATAATTGTCATAAACAATAAATGAACCAATAGTTATGAAAAGATAATATATACCACATCCGAATCATAGACGGGACGAGGGCCGACGGGCGGATACCAAAACCATCGCACTATATAAGATGCAATAATAAAAGTAAGAAAATTATACAAGTATATATCTATCTAAACATACAAATAAGAATATTTTTCCTTTCGAAAGAAGATAAGAACAAGAGGCTCACCATGGTGGTGCCGCCGATGAGATCGGTGCGGGTGATCGGCGACGTTGAAGACGGGATGGGGCGTGACGGACCGCTAAACCTAGACAAATATGGAGGAAAATGGAGCTTGGCGGTCGAGCTTGGAGAGGAGAAACCTTAAGTAGTGTGGCTCGGGCATTCCATCGAACACCTTGTGTGCATATGAGGTGAGCTAGAGCACCACCAAGCCCTCTCCCCTCGGCCAAAAAACAGAGTAGTGTGCTCGCTCTTTTGGGGGTATATATAGGCACCACCATTGGTCCCGGTTGGTCGTTGAACCGGGACTAATGGATTCCTTTGGTCCCGGTTCGTGCCAAGAACCGGGACTAATGGTTGTTGGCCAGGAGCGGGGATCATTGGTCCCGGTTCATCCTACCAACCGGGACCAAAAGGTCCAGACGAACCGGGACCAATGGCCCACGTGGCCCGGCCGGCCCCCGGGGCTCACGAACCGGGTCCGATGCCCCCATTGGTCCCGGTTCTGGTTTGAACCGGGACTAATGGGCTGGACCGGCCTGGACCATTGCCCCCTTTTCTACTAGTGGTTATTCATCAATTGGTGGAGGACAGTTGCCACCTAGGTCAACTAACATATTGTCCATTCAGTCAATTTCATCATGCCTCGCACAGTTTGTGGCAGAGGAAGACCCCTCTTGGCTAGGAACATACTTCTCACCATGCTCTATCCACATTTCATAGTTTTCCCTGAACCCGTATTTATACAAGTGTTTCTCTACCTCATCCCTACCGCGCTTATTATAATTACGACACTTGGCACATGGACACTTGATTTTCCACCTTCGGCTACGCCGGGAAAGGAGAATGCATGCTCTAGAAATCGGTTGGTTTGTTCAAGCCATAGGTTAGAGGGAATTTGACCATACTGCCAACCATTATACATCCATGCAAGATCTGCCATTTAACAAATTCTGTGTTGAAAATGGAATAGATCAGCTATTTGCTTATTTAACCTCAACATATCACATTTAATATGAGTTATTTAGCAACAACAATACATATATAGCAATTGGAAGCAAACAGATGTACACATAAGATAAAAATGTAAGGCTGAAAGTTTAATGCTTACCAAAGACTTGCTGAAATAGTGAAAAATATGGAGTCACCAAGCTGGCTAAGAAACTCCCAAAATCCACTAGCAAATCCAAGATCTAATCCTATTACACACAGCATAACAATTTAAGATAATTAGCATAAGGATAGTAGGAAATGAAAAAGAAAGAGCTCAAAAAACAATCACAGCAGCAAAATAATAAAAACCTTTGGTAAGCATTATCAGACCAGAAAACAAGACATGCATAGAATATATTTGAGAAATCAACCAATATTAAACGACAACAAGCATGTAGCACTGACCACTACCTTGACAATCAGCAGTTTAACTATGTTTTATTTCTCGTCAACAAGTGAAATAACTTCAGAAGTCCTGTAACCTGGGAGATGTAAGCAAAAGATTTGACTTAGATTTTGGTATTTGTTAGTCTAATCAGCAAGACAAAGTATTTGATAGTCTACTAAAAAAACAAGTGCCAAATCAGGGTAGGCGTACAGATTTGTATTTTTTTCAGCACAAATCCGATAGGGCCTAATACTATGCCGTGGATGGGTAACTACCACAATCCCCAAGTCTATCAAATCCATCTTATTCCTACATGGATTAGGCATGTACTACCAGCAAAGGGGGTAACAACCATAACCCCCAACTCTATCAAATCCATCTTATTCCAGATGGATTAGGCATGTACTACCAGCACAATGAAAGATTCGGCCATATGGGCTCCTCCGCCACTTACCACAAACAAATCTCATATACCTTATGGGCGTCACCTGTATAGGAAAGGGTGGTACCTGGATTGGAAAGGGCGCCGCTCAGAGAAGGATGCGGTGGTCGAGTGACGGCGGCCACGGGGTCGTTGACGACGACCCTCTTCCAGAAGCCGCGGGAAGCTTTGCCGGCAACACTTCGGAGGCAGCGGGTCGTTGGGCTACTGACCAGCGAATCAGGCGGAGGGGGCGGACGAGAGGATGGAAGAGGCGAGGGATTTGGGGGCGAAGGGGGTGAACGAGAGAATGGAATAGGCGAGGGTTTTGGGGGCGCAGCCGACGGCGAGGGATTCGGGGCGCAGCCGGCCGCCGGCCGATGGAGAGAGAGCTAGGTTGGCGGCTGAGATTTGGGGGAGAATGTTGGTGAGTGAGCTAGGTCTGGGAGCGATCTGGGGATAGAGCCCATATGTTCTTTTTTTTAAAGAAAAACGGCGGGCTCGAATTGGCAAAGCGGCGGGACATGGGCTACCTTTGACTCGAATTAGATGAATCTGTTCCGCCAAATGGGCTATTCCTGTGGGCCGGGAACCGACCGACAGGTATATTATTATTCCTGTGTGTCGATGGACGAGCGCACAGGAAAAGAAATCTATTCCTGGCGTGCAGTTGCGGCCCGACAGTAGAAGCCCATTTCCCTGTGCGCTAACGCGGGCCCGACAAGAAAAGAAGAGACTCACAGAAATATTTCAGTTTCTGGTAGTGATATGTCAGTTTGGCACACCAAACCAAGATAATTGAAGACATTATTTCCTATCTGGGCTACAAAAAGTATTTCCATTTATTTAGTGAGAGGTTGTACTCTCGTCTCCAACCAAACAGTGTTATAAAAGGTGACTTAACCCAAACATGAGGAGGCGAAATGTGAGAGAGTAAGGGAAGAAGCAAGAGAAACAGAAGTTTGTTGCTATGTTCCGATCATAGATTTTGACCGAAGCTAAAAATGTTTCTCGGTAGTGAGTTTGAGAGGGGTCAGGAATATAGTGAACACATAATGTTTTCATGACACACGGACTACTAGTATATTAGTGGTTCAATAATGTAGACGTATCACTCGGAGTATCGTCCTTGTGTGTAACTTGAAAGAGGGCTGGATCTTGTTTTGACCCTTTTGAAGATAAGCATGATGATGAAGATAAATATTCATAAAAGTGATCAATTCCCATTTTACGCCGGATGCTGTAAGACCATGAAACCGGTTCTCCTTTCTCCTTGCCATTGCTCCGTTATCTCAGGGACGACATTGTCGGCCACCATGGCTGATAGTTTGATAGCAGTTGCAACATGCGATGATGGTGAGACATGGTGTCATGGAATTAATCTTGCAATCTGGGCTATACGAACGGGTTGTCATAAAATAAAATGAAGAAACAGAGGATAGACTATCATATTATGATACAGTATCATAATAAATACTATCCTATTATGTGTTATGCATGACAATAAATAAGATCATCTTGATACTAATTTATGATACTATGCACTATGAAGATTTTATTATACTAGTATCATGGATATAATTAGTTAGGAGCCTGATATAACTTGTTTGGTGTGGATCATTTCTCTTGCTATTTAGGATCCATCCAGAGGTCCGGTTGGGTTGGCTGCCACCAGCTTGAATGCTTCCCATTGGTTTTCGTCCACTGAACTGACAGGGTCAAGGAGAGAGTTTCGTTAGCACGACGTGGCTTTTCTTACCGTAATCTAAACAATACACGTTCTTTTCAGTCCACACAGAGATGATTGAGTATAGCACTCCATGAAAAACAAAGATGATTGAGTATCCACTACTCCCTACGTCCAAAAATAAAATCAAACAGATATGGGTACCGCCGGAGGAGGGCGGGATTAAGGCCAACTCTGATGGAGCTGTTCACAAACAAGGTGGCAAATGTGGCCTTGGTGCAATCCTGCGAGATCATTCAGGAGGTTTTAGAACCGCTACATGCCATTTCTTGGATGGCATTTCCGATCCAGAGGTTGCTGAAATCCAAGCATGCAAGAGGGCAATTCAGGTGGCGGACGAGTTCAACACGACGAAGTTACATATGGAGTTGGACTGTGTTTCACTTGCCAGCATGTTGAATGAGCTAGGGAAGAACCTATCGGCCTTAGGACCATATACATAGGAGATCAAAGGGATGCTGAAATTCTTCCAAGAGGTGAAAGTATCCTGGGTAAGGCATAGTGCTAATTCTGCCGCGGATAAGTTAGCTAAATTAGGTTTGAGCGATGAACTTTCTAAGGTTTGGTTTTCTGTTCCCAGATTGCATTCTAGGAATTGTTTCAGACGAGATTTCAAGCTACATTTAGTTAATAAAGCGGCATAATTGATCCCAAAGAAAGAAGAAATTCCTGTCGCGGGGATTTACAAAAAAAGACAATCCCGTAACTTCAAATTGTGCAAAGTAAACCCACGCCAGGCGCGGGCTCCAGGCTCCACACAGGTGGAGCTCCTACCGTTGGCCTGCAAGTCTCCTGCAGCTTCTCCCCTGCGGCCGGCCTCCGCTTACCCACAAGAGCTCCTCCCACTTCGGAATCAAGGTCGTCTCCTTCACTCCAGCCGCCGCTTCCGCATAGGAGCTCGACGCCGTCGCCCCTCCTCGGTCCTCCCCGAGCAGACCCGGAGCTCCGCCTCTCCGATAGCTACGGCCTCCTCGAGCCACACTTGCTGGGAAGCCGTGGATCGAAGGAATCGAGGCTGTCTCCTCCCACGCCGTCCACCGCTTCTGCACAGGAGCTCGACGGGTGTCACGCCTCCTCTTTCTTCCCGAGCCGTTCAACAGCTTCAGGGCGATCTGCTTGTTCTGCAAGCCACTTCTCCCGTGTCGATTGCTTCTGATCCATGGTGGAGCTTGTGCTGCTGCTGATCCCCTGTCTTTGAAGAAGAATAAGAAGTAGACTAACCCGCCCCCGCGTCGCTCCCTTGGGGCGACTCGGGCGGCCCCCAACCCTAGCCCGCCGCCAGCCTCTCGCCTCCTCCCTCCCGACCTTACCGCCACCGGAGACAGCCGCCGGCAAGCCCGCGCGGTGCCGAGGAAGGTGGCGGCGAGGCTTGCCGCTCCTGCCTTGCGCGGAGGGCATGGTGTGCCGGGGTGGCGGCCCCGGTCAAGGTGGGCAGCGCTGTTCCCTGCGGCGGACGGCGGCTGCGGGTGCTCGGCTGGGCTCCTCGGCTTGCTTGGGCGGCGAGGCCCCGGTGGATGGAGCTCGCGGTGGCCAGATTTCCTCCGTCGGTCGGCCTCCACCCTCCTCACCTTCTCCCGTTCGATCTCAGCTCCGGTGCGGCCCTGCTCGCCGGATCCGGTGGTTGGCGGTGTTTTGGCGGTGGGGCTCCTGGGACCGGGGGAAACCCTTGGCCACCAGCGGCGGCCACAACGACGACGATGCCGCGGCGTCGACCTACTTCTTGGAGGCTTCATTGAGGTATCCCCCCCACCCATCTGCCCCTGCATCTAGGTGAAAACCTTTGTCCTGTTTAGGGATGACGGTTGTGCTACAGCACCGTTCCCCTTCCTGAAGGCGTCGTCCTTGGACTGCGGGGTGGATGTCGAGTTTGGATGTATTGGTGGCTGCAGTGGCGGCATTGCTCTTCATCAACCTCTCGCCGTGTCAATTTGGTTCACGTTCCTATCCTGCAGTGCGCGTCTCCTTCGTGGCTGTGCCATGGCAACTGAAGTTTCTTGTGGAGCACAATGTGGTCTGTTGCAGCCCCTCCCATGGTACACCCGGTTGCCATTTGTGAATTCGGGTTCTTGGGGAACCACTTCGCCTGCCAACGACGAGAAGGTTGTGGCCCCCTACGGCGACGAAAACGGATTTCATTATGCCCAGGTTGTTCATCATGCTGCAGTGGACTTGAGCCTTCTCCTTTCACATTGTTGCTTTCCACAAGTTCGATGTTTGTTTGGTGCTGGTTGCTTCGGTGGACGAAGACCTTGACTGATCAAGCTGAGTTCTTCAGTTTCATCTTGGTAGCTGCTTGTGTAGTCTTAGGTTTGTGCACTGTCCTGTTTTGCACCTTGTATCGGCCGCCTGAGGTTGTTCGCCTCGTGTCTTCCTTTTCTTTCTTTTTCATGTTGCATGTATGTGGTTGATCGATGTAATCCTGGCCGGTTGATGGCTTTGTTAATTCAAAGCCGGGCTAGGTCCGAGCCTCCTCTCGGGCTCGGCCGATGCCTTTCCTCTATAAAAGAAGAAGAAGAAGAAGGTACTCCCTGACAGTAGTGATGCAAACTTCTGCGAATGATGCTATCAGTTCTGACTAAATGATGCAAACTCTGGAGAAGAACAAATGTTTGATCATTTGCATACTCCGGAATACAAACAATGAACGATGCAAATTGCTGCTGCTGCTATAAGTTCTCACTAAATGGAATAATACTCACAGTCATGAATACTTACTGCTGCTGCTGACGTTATAAGTCAGATTTGAATCATTACTGTATGTTCACATCACAGTCACGAATACCTATTTTGCGAGTAGTTTTGCTCTATTCATCATCAATCATGGTAATACAATGAACACCAGAAATAATAGAAATTACATGTAGATCCGTAGACCACCTAGCGACTACTACATGCACTTAAGCGAGCCAAAGGAGCGCCGCCATCATCACCCCTCGCCGGAGCCGGGCGAAACTTAGTGTATTAAACAGTCAGGAAGTCATCATGGTAAGGCCCCATAGGACCAGCGCACCAGAACAACAACCGCCACCGATGAAGAGTGACATATATCGGAAAGATCCAACCTGGGGACATATAAATATAGACGAAAGACGACTAGATCCGAGAAGATCCACCAAAGACAGATCCACCGGAGACACGCCTCCACACGCCCACTGATGATGCTAGACGCACCAACAGGACGGGGGCTAGGTGGGAGAACCTTATTCCATCTTCAGGGAGCCGCCGCCGTCTCGTCTTTCTGAGCAAGACACAAGCCATGAAAAAACTTGAAGAAACATCTAAAAATGGTGCCCTTCCGCCGGCAAGGGTCGAGATCCACCATGCCTCCATGCCCCGAGGGCCACCGCAGACGCGACGAACCGGCAGCCACGCCGACGGGAGGTAGAGAAACCCTAATCTCTTTTGGGTAGGAGGTGGCGGCTGCTTGTCCCTACTAGAGTATTGTCATGAATACATGTAAGCCATATTCACAATCAGATTGCTATAAACATTTGAATCATTACAGTCAGATTATAGTCAGATGAAGAGTATTGCATTTGGGCATATTTTGACTGCATTTTACAAAGTTATGAAAACTGAGACAACCACGTGATATCTTCCCATATATGGCCTTATGGCCACACGATGGCAAGAGAATTAATAGAAGTCATTATTTCTACTCTAGGCTACAACATTTATTTGCATTTATTTTATATAATTAACATTGTACACATGTGCCCAATCACCAATGTTATAACATGAGGCTTGGTGCAAACATGAGCAGGCCAAATGTGAGAGAAAGGAATAAACAATGACAAACAGAAGTTTATTATCATGATCAAAAACATCGATATTTGATTGAAACTAACAATGTTTCTGCGTCAGGGGCATAAGAGGTAGAAGGAACAAAGTAAACACGCATCAGCTTCGTTGGAGTAGGCTATCGTCCTCCGATATGACTTGGAAGACGGCACGGACATGAAACTTAGTTTTAGTGATTCCAAGCAACTTTTGGATTCGAAGATTAATTTTTACAGAAGGTGGTTATTCTGCGTTTATGTGGCACATGATAGTGCCGCAAACACAGTAACCTTCTCGCCGTTGCTCCGGTATCTCAGAGATGACGACGCTGACTGCCAGGGCTGATCGATGTGGCACCAGCTGCCATCGATGCGACGCGGTGCATTACAATTAATTACCTCAAATGTGGCCACTACACATGGCCGTACTTAAAAGCCGGTGCATGGGTGTACAAACGTAGTTGTAGCCCTAATGTAGCTGCGGTACAGTATAACTGGTTCTGGATCGATTGTTTGTCTTGCTATTTTGGTTCTCGTCGACGTTTCTTTGGCTTCCTCGAGGCTCCACCTAGAGGCCAGAGGCCGGGTTGCCTGCAACCTATCTTAGATGTTAGTGTTGCACATTCATGTGTGACCCGGGTAATTTGATCCCCGTGGACAGGCTGACAGGGTCAGGGAGAGAGAGATCATTTGCACGTCAGTACCAGATGGAAATGATTATAAGCAGTGCTCCAGTTCTTTGGTCCACATCGAAATGATGATAAGTAACCTAATCCTTGATCACAGCATGTTGTGTGAGTATTTCTTCCTGTCACACTCACACGGGTGACCCGTGTTTGATCCCCGGCGACGGCGTTTTTTTTAAAAAAAATTGCACCAAAAAATAAAATCTATGTGTTTAGTGTATCAATACCACCAATAGAGATGTCACTGTCATGTACTGGAGTTTTCACCTTTGTTGTTGTGCTGCTTGTTTTTACTTTCTTGTTTCGCCTTTGTTGTCGTGCTAGAATTAGGCGGCACCTAGCTTTGCACTGGATGCTGGCCCGCTTTGTTGTGTGTTCTGTTATCCTATGATAGTGGAACCATGAAAGGTTACTAATATGGTACGTTGTCTTTGTCGTGTGCTAAATATCTTGTTATTTTTTGGCCGAAGTTCAACAGAAGATGCACATTCTTGTGTTTCATTATGTTAATTTTGGGGTCTATGTAGTTGGAAACATGGTTCTAGATTGTATAATCTTAGTCGTCTTATTTAGCCGGAAACTAGCTCGTGGTCCACTCATAGTGTTACAAACTGAGTAGGAGTCATTCGCAAACTTGAGTTTCGAGCAAAAATTTCCAAACAAGAATTGCACTATTGAGCTTGGTTTCTAAGCTACAAATTTTCTTCGATAATGGAGACACATATGATTCCATGTTTGTGAGCTTGAGAGGCACCCGGAACTCGATGATAACTTGGCAGCTATACAACTAGAGTTGTGAAGGTTCTGAAAGTGGCTGCACTGACTATGGTCCCTGCCAGGTCGGCTCTAGTCTTCGTGCTCCTCTCGTCGGCACACCTTGTACATCTGCTTGATGAGCACCTCCTTTGTCTGCGGTAGCAGGTGGTGCACGAACACTACCACGACCACTAGCGATACCACGAACAAGAAGAATATCCTGGCCCCCATGTGGCACATACTTTTCAAAGAGTTCAATAGCCTATTGGTATCATAGTTCTTAACATACGAATACGAAATCAATAGCCTATTATTATAGTGCAGTTACTTATTTTAGAGAAGAGGCTCATGGAGAACCTGACTAAGAATAACAAAGCATCAACCAGCCTGGATTACATGCCATACAAAATACAAAGCAACGAACAAAAATGAAAATGGCTAGAAGATATAAGGCGTTGTGCAAAATGGTATAAGGCATCCTTTAGCCTTTGGACAGCAAGCAAAGATTAGAAAATCTAATGAATAAGTCCAACTTGATGATGAAAAAAACGTGAATAAGCAATAACTTGCGTATCTTTCATTGATACAAGAAAGTAAGTACGAATGGTCAAGATGCCCTAGCAATGTTCCGAGCTAGGAACAAGAGAAGGGCCGGCAGAATGGGATTATAGTGTGGAGGGAGGCGGTGTGGGCCACATGGTGACTACTCAGGTATGATTTTGGCCAAGCCAATGTTTCCACCAGCGACTCAGAGGCGAGCCTCACTGATGATGTGGTTGAGGAGCCGCTGGATGGAGGGAATCTCACTGTCGAACACAATGTTGTTCCGGTGCTTCCAAATCAGCCATTTGCGAGATTTGCGAGGTTGTGCAGCAAAGAGGAGAGACCTTTGCGAGATGGTGACGGTGCGGTGGCACAAGAGTTCTCGCACCATTCTCGGAAGATGTTGATGCTCTGTGGTGACGTATATATGCATCGGCACCACGAGAGGAGCTCATGCCAGAGCTACCTCGACAATGGTACATGGGGCTGATTTATGTTTGATAATGTGATTTGTATTGATCTGTAACTTCGGGCTGCACCAAGGTTTTGGTTACCAGTCGAAATTTCGAGATTTCCCATGGTTACCGCGTATTTCCGTGCCCCTCGGTAAATCCACGTACCAAGCAAAAAATACCAGTTTTTTGAATTTTTTGAATTTAAACACTCGATTTGTAGTAAAGTACGTAGGATCTAATTAATGCCATGAGAGTTGGTTCTGGCGTGTTGGTAGCAACCTACTTCCTGTTTTGAGAGGTCTCTGGTTCAAATGTTCGTTTATTAACTTATTTGAATTCAAAATTCAACTATAAAATTCGTTCGAAATATTCTCGGTATTTATCGGTATTTCTAGGTAACTGTGGTAACCGCGTTTACCAGTCCCCCTCGGTAAAAATGCCTCATTCGGTAACCAAAACCTTGGGCTGCACTACTAGCAGTTCAGTATAGTACCAGACCTTTTACGGTACATAAATATAATTTGAACCCAGGGCCCATATTAGCCAATACTGCTGCAGAATTTTGGTAGTATATTGAATGGTTAAGGGCATTTTTCGGTAGTTTATCAATCACACACGCAGATTCAGGCAAGCAGATTCATGTGCGCGTATGTCATCCGGAATCGATCTAACGAAGGGGAAGCGATCGACCTGCTGCTGCGTACGTGCACGTTCAACCAACATACGTGTGTTGCGTCGTACAGCTTGCGGCAGGAACAGTCAGTTTACGTCGTCGTCGTCGTCACCGCGCCGGAAGTAATCCATGATGGAGTAGTAATTTGGATTGAGGTCGAGGCTCCACGGGAGGAGATGAAGGTCAGCACAGCCACACATGCACCGCTGCTTGCTGCGTTTCTCATCTGGTGTGTGGCGCCTCCGTTGTGGTCTGATGAGAGCCATAGTCCAAGTCAATGTCGAGCATATCGCCGGACACCTCGAGCTGCTGCTCGAGGCCGCACGCTTGCATGGCCCAGATCTCCAGCTTGACTTGGCCACCATTTACTTCCATGCCCAACGGGTCAAGAAGGGCGTCCATGTCGGCGGCGAACTTCATGAGCTCAGCCTCCGTTGGAGTCGGGCCAAAGCATACAAGGTTGCAGGGCCGGGCCGGGAAAACTCGGGGCCCTGTGTGGAACACTAAAATGGGCCCTGTCCTAGTAGAGAAAATGGACTATTGAACAATTATACTGTATGTGTCATAATAATTTATATGGCAATGGGATATATTTAGTTATACATATTCAACTTCCCGTTGCATAATGTTTATTCCGACAACAACATCCTTTTGGAATTCTTTGAAATGAAACATATAATGATATCCTCGGGATTTTGGTATGACCAAGGCTAATCATTACTCCAAAATTTAATCATCGGTACATAAGTTTAGGTTTTATAAGAAAGCATGTAACTTACCACTAGCTACGCATGTAGTTGTCACTTAGGTCGGGTCAGCCTGTGGAAACTCTTGGAAATCTTGTCATATTCAAATTGTGATGATGGTGGCAATGAGAAGATACAGGTCGAATAAGTCTGCGACCTCTTTGTCCCCTTTATCCTCTATGTAATCAGATTGGAAAAAAGAAAGTTAGTCCACAATAAGCTAAACCTAAGTGCAACAGTCCAATAATTGGAATTGACGCTTTCCTTCCCCCAAATTCAGAATTAGTATTAGATGTACTGATTTCTACTGTCTAAAAGTCTATTGAATTTAGGGATCTGTTTCACTACTCATCACTTAGTAGTTTAATAGATGTACCGATTTCTGATGTCTAAAAGTCTCACGCTAAAGTTTTGACAATCATTTCCTTTATTAAAAAACATCTATATACATTTTAAAGAAAGGCATAGACATCTCTATGGGAAATTTGCAAGAGAAGAGAGGTGATTAGTCACATGCTCTCTGACTATATGGCCACCACACAACAAGGGAATCAATAGCAGTTACTAGTTTATGAGCTTCATTATTTAATTGCATTTATTCAGTGAAACCTTGTAGTACAGCCGTAACAAAATTAAACTATGCTATAAAAGGCAGCATATGGCAAGTGACCGGTCTTGAAAGAAGAAGCAATGAATGAGAGTTTGTCTTCACGTTTCTAACCATTTTTTTCTCGATAACGTGGACAAAAATTATTCCATGTTCGTGAGCATGAGAGGCATCAGGAACTTGATGATCAGAATGATCTGTTGGTATTGGCTTTGGAAGCACCAAAAAAGCATCATGTGTGGTAACTATGCACAGACAATTGTATCCATTGGAGACGGAGGCTGCACGCCGTGTACCGTAGCAGTGTGTATGCTTGACCTGGCTTCCTTGGTCAAGTACATTTGCCGGCTTGTTCTCTGAGTCGGATCAGCCAAGCCAAGCTGCGAAGGACTCAATGTACATATCGCCCTGCAAGTTCTTGTTGTGGTTGCTGCTCGTTTTGGGCAAAGGGATTGCATGGATGGGAAGGTGTCAGGTTAGATTGGGCATGCATGCGTGTATGCGTGTTCATTCGTTTTGCCTACAAATTACTTCAGCTGATTTGTCCCTCGTATCAGTTGTTTATAATGTCATGATGTGGCTGATTTGTCTCCTGTATATGCTATTTGTAAAATGAGAGAAATCAATGGGTTAAACGTATGCTTCCTGTAGGGACGCGAGCGTGTATATAACAAAAGGAATTACAAGGTCGGCCAGGGTGTGATTTGGTAGATATTCCTTGATATGCAAGATAGCTATACAAGGCACAGCTCACGCACGCCTCTATACATGCCTAAATACGTCGTTTAACACCCTCCGTCAATCACAACTTCTGTAAGTTGAGATTGCGCCTAAAATTTTCTAGCTACCGAACAGTAAAGAGTTTTGTAAAACCATCAGCAACATGATCACGTGTAGTGATGTTCAATAACTTATTAGCTACTCTTTCACGAACAAAATGACAGTCCACTCCAATGTGCTTTTTCTTGGCATGACACATCGGATTAGCTGACAAGTAAGTGGCGCCAAGATTATAACACCACATTAATGCTGCCCTTGGATGACTTATGCCAAATTTCGTCAACACGGTTTGAATCCACATTATTTCAGCAGTAGCATTTGCAAAAGCTTTGTACTCTGCCTTAGTACTTGACTTAAACATTGTTGCACGTTTACGTGCACTCCAGGAAACAAAGTTGCACGTGTTATCCCAGGATTTTTTTTATTCATATGGTTTTTCTTTACTTTTCCTATGAATCAAAGAGGTCCTTATCCTCTCGCATGTTCATGCCCAAACTTGTGACAAGAAGGCAGGCTCGAAAGTGCTTGTGTGTCCAGGTCAAGCATTGCAGATACCTGCACCACGCTGTGCTGATTTCCAACCAATATCACCATATCTAGGTTGTTTAACACGACAAAATAGCCACTCTGCTCGGCTCACCCTAAACCCCTAACCAAAGTCCACCGGCTGCTTGAATGTTCATGTTTAGGTGTTGAGAATCACTTCAATTATTTTCAAGGCGTGAAAAGGGATATTTAAGAGCACATGGAGATGCATATGAATTGTACAAGAGAAGAGAATTCATTGACCACGTGTACGCAGATGATATGACCACAAAAGAAACAGAGAATTAATATAAGTCTTTATTTAGTTTTCAACATTCAATTACATTTATTCTGCGGACTATTAATACACCGGCACCCAACTAAACAATGTTACCATATAAAAAGGGGATGCTAGTTGAAGAGAGGAAATCAAGCAGAGGAAGAAATATGCAAGTGGGCTGCCATGTCCCGGACATTGATGTGAACCGGAACCAAATATGTTAGTAGCCAAGTTTGAGGATGAGAGGTGTCGAGAACTCAGTGGTCACTTTCCTTGTTGTTGCATGATTTTATACTAAGGCCCTGATTAGTACCTGTAAAAAACATAGCAGTATATTTCACAATCCCAGAAAAGGGGCCAGTATTTAAGCAATGGCGGGCAGGGCCTGAATTGGCCGATGCAAGGGCACCAGTGATGCCTCGTGGCTTGGCCGATACTCGCCGCCGCTGCGATCCAAGATCTACATGCTCGCCGCCTCCATGAAGTGTGGGAGCAGCGCCAAGACAAGCACCATGGAGCTCGTCGCACTGTCGGCGCCGAGCGCCCCCCAGTCCATGTGTGTTCGATGACCATGTCGTCAGACCAGGTCTGCCACTCCTCACACCTCAATCGGGCCGGCAGGCGCGAGCTCGAGGAGTGTGACACTAAGCAACGTGGCGGAGCTTGCATCGGGGATCCTATCAGGTGCGCGGTTATTGCCGTTATTGACTTGCCACCTCTTCTATGGCTCGAGCAACCCGTGGAAAACTTGCGTGCATTGAGCAGTGTATCCAAAACCGGTGGTATACGGATGTAATCGTGAAACACGCGTACAGAATAAGCCAAAAATGATCAACCTATCACGTGGATGAACACCAACCAATTTTACTTAAGGACGTAAAGTTTACATGTGAAAATAGCTAGAAAACAGCAATACAAGTGCAGTGTAACATTTTTTCTTTTGACATGGAATACTCGCATTTCCGGTAACCCATTGTGGCAGAATCACCGGAATGGCACCAATTATTCACTCCTTTCTCACGTGGCCGTGACTCTGTTACTTAATTTTGGGAAAGTATCAAGCCGTGCTTAATAGCTTTGGTCACATAATCTCACGCTAGCGCATTTAGGAAGAAGTTGGAGAGTACCATGGAGCTGGTTTTGAGTTCTATGGAGCAAATCATGGTTTTGAGTACCATCAAGCAAATGTAGATAGTTTTGTGTGCTATTCAAGGCATCTCTTGCCATCTCAACTGCGTGGGACACGCCTGAATTCTTCTTGTGTGGTGCAAGCTTCCATGGATAATTTTTTCTGACCTCCCACATGATAGATCAATAATAGTGCATGCCCCACCAGAACCACCATGCACTTCAATCTTGCATCCTACACAGTCTGTCAAACAGCACTGAAACTGTTGAATACTACTGCATCACATTATGATGATTTGTAGTACTAGTCTGTTTGAATTAGAGTGATCGAATCCTTTCAACGATGGTTACATGTCCCCTTTTATATCTTCCGAAGAGACACGACGATCCCTCGAGGAGGCGTCGGTTCCGGGAGATCGAAGGGAGGCGTCGGTTGCGGGACAAACCGCAACGACGGTTTGGGCAAGGGGAGATTTTCCCCTAATTAGAATCCTTTCAACGCTTGACCATGTAGATCATCTTCATGATTGTCCGGGAAGCTCTATCATCTCAAAAGATTCTCCTTCAAAAGTTCTTCATAAAATCTTTGATGAGGTCCTGAAAATATACTCACAAAGAAAGATAGCATAATATGATGTCATTAAAATGAGGATATCTCAAGAAGAGACTCCCCCTGACACCTGCAAGTCCCTAAGTCTTCGCATACCAATTCCATGAACACATTTCTGGAATGTAGAATTTGGTAGAGACTTGATAAATAAATCAGCAAGGTTGTCGCATGATTTGACTTGCAGAATGCTTATTTCCCCGCTTTTCTGAAGATTATGGGGAAAGAACCATTTAGGAGAAATATGCTTGGTGATATTACTCCTGATGTATCCTGTTTGCATCTGCGCAACACAAGCTGCATTATCTTCATAGATAATGGTAGGTGATTTTATCGAACCCATTCCACATGACTGTTGTATGTGGTTTATCATCCTGCGAAGCCATACACATTCGCATGTTGCGTCAAATAATGAAATTATTTCAGAATGATTGGTAGATGTTGCCACCAGAGTTTGTTTCGAAGACTTCCATGATATAGCAGTACCGCCATGTAGGAACACAAAGTCGGTCTGAGATCTGGCATTATGGGGATCAGACAAATAGCCGGCATCTGCATACCCAAACACATCAGAGTCCTGATTGTTCTGGAACTGGAAAAATAGGCCAAGATCCTTTGTGCCTTGGAGATATCGAAAGATATTCTTCACTCCAGACCAATGACGTTTGGTGGGAGCTGCGCTATGTCTAGCAAGTAGATTCACTGCAAATGCAATATCAGGTCTTGTGCAATTTGCAAGATACATAAGCGCTCCAACAGCACTAAGGTATGGAACTTCAGGTCCCAACACCTCTTCTCCATCATCCCTTGGTCTGAACGGATCTTTCTCTATGTCTAGAGATCGAACCACCATGGGAGTTTTAGATGGATAGGATTTGTCCATATTGAATTTTTCCAATATTTTCTGGATATAGGCAGATTGGTGTACCATGATTCCTGAAGGAAGATGCTCAAGTTGAATACCTAAGCAAAATTTGGTTTTACCCAAATCCTTCATCTCAAATTCCATCTTTAGGTGATTGCGTGCTTCATCAATGTCTGGTGTGTTGCCGATGATGTTGAGATCATCAACATACACAGAAATGATGCACAATCCTGTAGAGGACTTCTTGATGAAAACACATGGGCAATCAGCACTATTGGAGTAACCTTTCTAAAGAAGGAACTCACTGAGTCGGTTGTACCACATCCGTCCCGACTGCCTTAAGCCATATAATGACTTATTCAGCTTTACACAATACATGTTGCGTTTTGCATTTTTATTCGGGACAGGGATTCCATCAGGAACCTTCATATATATGTCTGAATCTAGTGACCCATAAAGGTATGCGGTCACGACATCCATCAACTGCATAGATAGACGATTTTGCACTGCCAAGGATATAAGATATCGGAAAGTGGTTGCACTCATTACTGGAGAATATGTTTCAGTGAAATCAATGTCGGGTTTCTGCGTGAAACCTTGTGCTACGAGCCTTGCTTTATATCTCACCACCTCATTGTTCTCATTCCGTTTCCGGAGAAAAACCCATTTGAATCCCACAGGGAAAACACTGGGAGGTGTAGGTATTGCTTTAGTGAATACCTTTCTTTTGTTAAGCGAGGCAATTTCTGCTTGGATTGCATCCTTCCATTTAGGCCAGTCGGAGCGCTTTTGGCACTCAACGATAGACCTTGGATCATGATCGGTGAGAAGGGTATCTGCAATCTTGTCAGCAAAATATATGTCGACAGTCGTAGTCTTACGGTCAAATAATTCTCCAGAATCAACATAGTTGATGGAAATTTCCTACACCCCTAATGACTCTTCGTGATTTCCCAATACGATCAAGTCTGGGTGTTCCGATGTCCCAGTCAGTTTGTGCACACTGGAACTGGGCTGTGGAGGTTGCCCTTTCACAGGGTGTATACTACCCATCAGGTGTTTGTCAATGTGGAGTTGACCTACATTTACTGACTCCGAGGTTTTTCTCCTCGATTCCCTTTGCTGCTTGCTAGAAGCATGCTCCACTTCAGAGACCGTACTACTCCCCCTCTTTTTAGGAATAGGGAGTTGAGTGGTTTTTGTTGGTACCTCCACTCTTTCCGGTGCGTTTCTGGCTGGGTTTAAGGATTTTGTAACACCTTTCAAATCAGTAAACGAATCTGGCAGATTATTTGCAAGATGTTGCAAATTAATGATCTTCCGAACTTGAAGTTCGGTCTCTTGGGTACGTGGATCAGAGGATGAAATGGAATGAGCATTCCAATCAATTTCCGGGCATTCTTTCTGGTACTTGAAATCTCCCCCTAATGCCGGAAAATGTTCCTCATTAAATATGCAATCAGCGTGACGGGCTGTGAACAGATCCCCAGTCAGGGGTTCCAGGTACTTGATAATCGACGGTGATTTGTACCCAACATAGATCCCGAACTTCCTGTGTGGGCCCATAGATGTCCGCTGTGGTGGTGAGATTGGGATGTATGCAGCATACGAACTTACGCAGATGGGAAATGCTTGGAGGATTTCCACGTACCAATTCCAGAGGGGAAGAACTGTGATATGCAGTTGGCCTCAATTGTATCAAGTCAGCAGCGTGTAAAACAACATGACCCCAACAAGAGGTTGGCAAGTTGCAATTCGTCAACAAAGGTCTTGCAATGAGTTTGATCCTCTTAATCAATGCTTCAGCCAAACCATTTTGTGTATGGACATATGGAACAGAGTGCTGAACTTCAATCCCCAAAGCCATGCAATAATCATTGAAAGCACGTGAGGAGAATTCTGCAGCATTGTCCATTCGAATTGACTTAATTCGACTTTCAGGATAATGGGCTTGCAACTTAATGACTTGCCTCATTATCTTGGCAAATGCATGGTTTCGTGTGGATATAAGACACACATGTGACCATCGTGTAGATGCGTCAATCAGAACCATGAAATACCGGAAAGGTCCAGATAATGGCTGAATGGGACCACAAATGTCTCCTTGAATACGTTCAAGGAACTCAAGTGGTTCAGCTTGTATTTTGAGGTGTGAGGGCCTCAAAATTAGCTTTCCCGTGGCACAAGATGTGCACACAAAATCAGAAGATTGAGGAAATTTTGACTCAAGCAAATTATGACCAATGGAATTGCTAGTAATTTTTCTCATCATCCCTATTCCAGGATGGCCTAGGCGATCATGCCAGGTTTGAAATGCGTTAACATTCTGAAAAATTACTTTGTATGCAACATGTTCCACGGGTTTGATGTACGTATAGTACAAACCAGACGATAGAGAAGGAATTTTCTCATGTACCTTTTTGCCATATCCGCTATCTTTAGTAAAGAGTAGATACTCCTCTTTGTTGTCTTCATGAGTTTCAATATGAAAACCATTTTTATGGATATCTCGATAACTGATCAGGGTACGTGCAGAATCGGGATACAGTAAAGCATCCTCAATTGTCACATATGTACCACTTGGGAGGGTGAATATGGCACGTCCAGTACCAACAATCACAGTATCGCGTCCAGCGATAGTTAGAATATCTCTATTTGTCTTTTTCAGAGTTTGGAAATATTTCATCTCCCTCAGTATGGAGTTTGTGGCACCACTGTCCACAAGGCATAATTCCTCTTCCATCGGATTGTCCCCGTAGAAAAACTATATAAAACAAAGAATTTTCAATAAGAAAAACTCATAGTAATATATAGAATACAATCTTTATTATATCAAATGTGCTGATACAATACAATATAAAGACAACAATAAACTTATGTTCTTATTACAATCATCACAAATGGACATAATTAAGTAGATCACTAAGGAGATTGAGGGACTAGTCGAAGTCGCCAAACACGTTGTTTGCAGTGTACTCAATCAACGTGTTCTCCATTTCAGCAGTAGCCTCAGGCAGATAAGGAACCATGGCGTTGCTAGGTCCAGGAGGAACATCGTGCGAACCACCAGCTCCTTTTGCGCTATCCCGATGAAGGTTGAAGTTGGCTTCAAACCTTTTCCCTTGAGGTGCTTTGCATCCCCGTGATTGCTGGTACAGCATAACCAGATGCTTGGGCATTGTGTAGAATGCGTGTGGCATCCACACTTGTTGCAAAGCTTAGATTTATCAAACCTGGGCTTTGTAGTGCCTTTTCCCTTGCCTGGGAATCTAGATCTCCTGTTCCCATTACGCTTTCGCTTATGCTCGAAATTGGTTTGTTTACCCCGAAAGGTACCATTAAACTTCTGTCTATTTGCGACATTCATATGGACTTCAGGTAAAGGCTGTGCCCCAACTGGGCGCTGAGAGCCATTCTTAGCGAGTAGCTCATCATGCTTTTCAGCCTGAAGTAACATGTGAATGAGCTCGGAATAGACAGTGTAGTTACGAGCACGGTATTGCTGTTGGAGGATCCTATCTGAAGGGAGCATAGTAGACAAAGTTTTCTCTATCTTCTCCCCCTCAGTAGGTTCCTTCTCACAAAAGCGCAGTTTGGAACATATCTTATGAACAACATGATTGTACTCACCAATGGATTTGAAATCTTGAAGACGAAGATGATTCCAATCATGAAGTGCTTCTGGCAGGACTACTGCCTTCTGCTGTTCATACCTCGTTTTGAGGGCTAGAAACAGAGTACTAGGAGATTCCTCCTGTAAATACTCAGACTTGAGATCTGGATGAATATGGTGCCTTATGATGAATAAGGCAGCATAATTCTGCTGTTCTGTCAGCGGCGTGGCTCCATCCGGGAGAGGAGTCTCTGGGGGTTGTATTGCACGCGCTATCCCACGGGACGCAAGACTGATCTTGATGTCCATAGCCCATGTAGGGTAATTGTGGCCATTGAGGGCAAGCTCCTCAAACTCTTTGGCAGTCATCTTTGCCTACATGAGGAACCAGAGATAATTAATTTACGGGTGGTAAATTAAAACCATCATGGTTCTGTAATAAGAATGCAAAAATTTGATGCTCAAGTGTAAAACTTGAAAAATTCTCAACCTCAATTGTGTGAACATAACACTTTGAAGATCACTTAGATCTCACAGTAATAGGCTATATCGCCATTACCTTGTGTATGCTACAATTCAAATAAGGAATACACGTTGGAGGTAATCGTTTGTCGAGAATGACAAAACGTAGACCTCACAGTAAGAGAGGATAGTCTGCTAATGAGCAGTAGATCACAACTCATTACCTTGTGATTCCAAATAAGATGAGGGAGAAACATTCAAAAATTTGCAAGTTTGATATGCGAGAGAAGATCTCAATCGCAAAGACATGTTCGATAAAAGTGAGATGTGGTAAACACATGGAACATGTCATTCTTCCCAGATGAAATCCGGTACTTTATTTATATTATCAATCCATTACATAATATAAACACACTAATAATTACACAAGTCCTAGTCAGATTTAATCTAGAACTGGACTAGTATGTAAGTAGCAGTCAAACTAGGTACTAAACAGTACTAAACAGAGTCTAAAACTGCACCACATACAATAATTAGTACTAGACTAATCAAAACAGGAAAAAAAATTCGTGGCCACCACGAGGACCCGTATGCGCCTGGGCCTAGGCTTGCACGGCCTTTGGCCAGCCCATCCGCCGCCGCACCGCATAAAGCAGAGGGGGGAGAGCGGTTACGGAGACGGGTCGGATACTCCGACCCCCTCCGCACCACTGCTCGATCCCCACCTCTAGTCACAGCGCCGCCGCGAGGAGGAGTGGCCGCCGGCGCATTCCTTCTCCATTGGTTACCGGCGCAGCCCCGCCGAGCTCTCCTCATCCGAAGAAGAAGCAACGACGACGGGGTCCAGGCGGACTCCTGGAGGCGCGGCGCTGGCGAGGCCGAGATTCGCCGGAGCCCACGAGCCGGCGCGGCGGCTGGGACTTCGGTCAAGGGCTGCGACAGCGCGCCCGAATAGGCGGCCGAAGCGCTGCTCAGTGCGGCTGCTCGAGCCCGCGGCCGTCTCCTGTTGAGGCGTCGCGGTGGCGGCACCGTCCTCCATGCCTGCTCCAAGGTGGACGATTCCGGAGGCACCGGTCGGCGCAGAGACGAAGGCGAGCGCCTCCTCCTCGTTCACGACGGCGCGCATCGGCACGGGGCAGTATCCGGGCGGGCCGGCGGCCTCGGCGGCGGGCGTTGGCGTCGACGGCGCGAGCCACGCGGCCGGCGGAGGAGGTGGTGGAGGCAGAGATCCAGGGGGCGGTGCAGGCGCGGCTGCGGCCCTGTGCACCATGGAGGCGCTTGGGCCGGCCACAAGCCAGGAGTCGAACCCCATGGGCGCCTGGCCACGGGCGCAGGGAGCACCATCGTGGGCGCGTCCAGGGGCGAGGGGAGCACCGCGGGGGGCGCGTCCAGCGGCGCGGTGGTGGCCAGGAGCGCCACGTCCAGCGCTGCGGTGGTGGCCAGGAGCGCCACGTTGCATCCGGCGACGGAAACGGCGGTGGCCACCAACTCCATGCCGGCGAAGGGCAATGAGACGGTAACGGCGACCGTCCTCGCGGATTAGACGAAGAAAGAAGGAGACGAGGCCTGTCATCTCACCGGCGGCGAGTGCTTCCTCTCTTCTCCTTTTCTCTGTTGTCTTTTGCTCTCGCTGGCTGTTCTACGTGCGTGATAACGTGTTTGAATTAGAGTGATCGAATCCTTTCAACGATGGTTACATGTCCCCTTTTATATCTTCCGAAGAGACACGACGATCCCTCGAGGAGGCGTCGGTTCCAGGAGATCGAAGGGAGGCGTCGGTTGCGGGACAAACCGCAATGACGGTTTGGGCAAGGGGAGATTTTCCCCTAATTAGAATTATTTTTAACATAGTCATCAACCCGTGCACCTGCATGGGCTAACAATTTTAATATCATACATAGCATAGTTTTGACAAAACTAGAAATGTCAAACAATCATTTGAATATGTTGATATAGGTTATTATTATTACACTTGCACATTGGATCCAATGAAGATACATTGCTTTGACAATTTTATGATTACATTTTTTAAGTCCAATTGTGTCACATCGGTATAAATAGGGTGATGGCAAATTATGTCAGATTTATAGAAGATATGTGGAAATATGGATATGCTACTTTATGAATGTTATATTTTTTCGAAAAGGGGGAATACCCCGGCCTCTGCATCTGGACGATGCATATGGCCACTTTATTGATTATTAACACAAGACCTTACAAAGTCGTACAACAGTAAGACCAAAGCCACCATCTTCGCAACCTCTGTCGCTACTCCTATCTAACTGATGAAGGGGCGCTGATGGTCTGGGCCTAATACCAAATAGACCTAGCAGCCAAACCTAACATCTTAGACCTGAGGTCCCAACCAGGACTCCATCCAGGTATGGGCACCCACCAGTGCGGCGTGCTCCTCAACCAGGCCCCCTGCCGGGTATGAGGCCGCCGCAGCCACGTACCATCAGTCCATCCTCAGAGCTGAACTGTTGCATGAACCGTGCCAGGCCTCACTGCCATCGACGCCACCACGACGCCAGACAGCGCCACCATCCTGCACTCGTCCATCATCACACGCCCACCGGCGAGACCCCCGCTGCTCCATGCCGTTGAGACCCGCCGTTGTCAAGATGCCAGATGCCACGCCGCTCCTCCTCTTGTCCCCTCCAGCCAACACTTGCTCCAAAACAATGCCCCCAGGAGGGAGAACAACATCGAAACGTCGCCATCGTTCGATCCGGTAGATCCAGATAAAGGGTTTCCCTCGGAGCCTTTCGATCAGGTTGACATGACCTGCAACTGTTGGGGAACGTAGTAATTTCAAAAAATTTCCTACGCACACGCAAGATCATGGTGATGATATAGCAACGAGAGGAGAGAGTGTATGTCCACGTACCCTCGTAGACTGTAAGCGGAAGCGTTAGCACAACACGGTTGATGTAGTCATACGTCTTCACGACCCGACCGATCCAAGCACCGAACGTACGGAGCCTCCGAGTTCGGCACACGTTCAGCTCGATGACGTACCTCGAACTCCGATCCAGCCGAGTGTCGAGGGAGAGTTCCGTCAGCACGACGGCATGGTGACGATCTTGATGTTCTACCGGCGCAGGGCTTCGCCTAAACTTCGCGACGATATGACCGAGGTGGAATATGGTGGAAGGGGGCACCACACACGGCTAAGGAACGATCCGTAGATCAACTTGTGTGTCTATGGGGTGCCCCCCGCCCCCGTATATAAAGGAGGAAGGGAGGAGGGGGCCGGCCTAAGGGGAGGCGCGCCCTAGGAGGGGGAAATCTACTCCAAGTAGGTTTCCCCCTCCTTTTCCTAATCCAAGGAGGGGGAAGGAAGCAGTAGGAGAGGGGGAAGGCAAGGGGGGCGCCGCCCCCCCCCCCTTCCTTGTCCTATTCGGACTCAAGGGGAGGGGGCGCGCCACCTGCCCTGGCCGGCCCCTCTCTTTCTCCAATAGGGCCCATCAAGGCCCATTACTTCCCGAGGGGGTTCCGGTAACCCTCCGGTACTCCAGTTTTCTCCGAAAACTCCCGGAACCTTTCAGTTGTCCGAATATAGTCGTCCAATGTATCAATCTTTATGTCTCGACCATTTCGAGACTCCTCGTCATGTCCGTGATCACATACGGGACTCCGGACAAACTTCGGTACATCAAAACTTATAAACTCATAATAAAACTATCATCGAAACGTTAAGCGTGCGGACCCTACGGGTTCGAGAACTATGTAGACATGACCTAAAACCATTCTCGGTCAATAACCAATAGCGGGACCTGGATGCCCATATTGGTTCCTACATATTCTACGAAGATCTTTATCGGTCAAACCGCATAACAACATACGTTGTTCCCTTTGTCATCGGTACGTTACTTGCCCGAGATTTGATCGTCGGTATCCAATACCTAGTTCAATCTCGTTACGCAAGTCTCTTTACTCGTTCCGTAATACATCATCTCATAACTAACTCATTAGTTACATGCTTGCAAGGCTTAGGTGATGAGTATTACCGAGAGGGCCCAGAGGTACCTCTCCGACAATCGGAGTGACAAATCCTAATCTCGAATTATGCCAACCCAACATGTACCTTCGAAACACCTGAGAGCACCTTTATAATCACCCGATTACGTTAGACATTTGGTAGCACACAAAGTGTTCTTCCGGTAAACGGGAGTTGCAGAATCTCATAGTTGCAGGAACTTTGTATATGTCATGAAGAAAGCAATAGCAGTATACTAAACGATCAAGTGCTAGGCTAACAGAATGGGTCATGTCAATCACATCATTCTCCTAATGATGTGATCTCACTAATCAAATGACAACACATGTCTATGGTCAGGAAACATAACCATCTTTGATTAATGAGCTAGTCAAGTAGAGGCATACTAGTGACTATAGTTTTGTCTATGTATTCACACATGTATCTTGTTTCCGGTTAATACAATTCTAGCATGAATAATAAGCATTTATCATGATATGAGGAAATAAATAATAACTTTATTATTGCCTCTAGGGCATATTTCCTTCATCTCCCACTTGCAGAGAGTCAATAATCTAGATTACATAGTAATGATTCTACCACCCATGGAGTCTTGGTGCTGATCATG
>JAHHZJ010003553.1:0-112905 GCA_021437245.1 Aegilops speltoides
GCAACATGAACTAAATACAGCTTGACATGCCTCAGTTCCAACCAAATTGGCCAACATACAGAGATTCGTTTATGTAATTTCATCAATTTATATTCTCATTAATTTCTGTTTTTTCTTTCTCATCACATGGGAAACTTCTAACTCAGATTTTCTGGTTAGATCCGAGTTAGAAGTTTCCCATGTATGGATGCATGGGCTTCCCAGTCCCTTGCAACTCTGTATGCATATTTGACAGAGAAGATCCCTTTTTTGTCAGGGCGACAGCTGTTGGTTTCACCTAGGGAGCTAGGCCCAAGAAAAAAGAGGTAATCAAAGTTTTCTGCTAGGATATGGTCTTGTGACAATCTAGGCTAAGCCCGTTAAATGAGACAATATGGAAAGTTGGCTTTGTGGATTGCAATTTAACTAGAGCAATTGTACTTCTACATACTCCAATCTGACATTTGAGTTATAGGTTTTTTTTAAGGAGAAACAGTAGGAAAGGCTCCTACTCTGTTGTCATATATGTATATATAGATAGGGTGTTACAAGAGTTTGTACATATGTTGTTGCCCTTTTTGCCATCCTGCCCAGACTTGGGACAGGTAGTCGAGGAGTGGTACTATTAGTTCAACTCAGAAACAAAAGAAGAAACAAAAGCAGGATGACTCCCCCTAGTCCTATGTTGGAGGAGATCAAAATCGTCCTTGAATCTCTTCAGCCACCCACTGACAGTCGGCGCAATCCTCCAGAAATGTTTATTGTTTCTTTCCTTCCAGAGACTCCAGGCAGCCACCAGGAAGATTTCAAAGAATAATGGACGACCCCAGGAGTTTTTAGCTTGTTGAAGCAGTTGGAGGCGGCAGGTGAAGGGTGGCCAGCTAATCCCAAGTTTACGCCAGCAAGCTTGACTGAATGTGCAAGTAAATATCATATGGTCCACAGTTTCTTCATCATGATTGCCGCAGAGCAGGCAACTGTGGTCGTCACCTATGTCAAAATTTTGACGCTTGAGCATGTCACGTGTATTTAGTCGGTCGACCATCAGCAGCCAGCCAAAGACTTTGATCCGCATGATGCAACGAGAGCGCCAGAGCAAGGAGAAGGCTGGGTGGGCGTTGGCGTCTCGGAAGAAGAATTTGTAGTAGTCAGCCGACCGGTAGACAGATTTCCCCCAGGTATAGTACCAGATATCATTGAAAGACGCGGACGGGTGGATGTGCATGGAGATCTATTGAATGTCTCGAACTTCGTCCAGGGCTTGCAGGGAGAGTGGTAGGTGTAAGGTTTCCGACAATGCCGTGCTCTCCAAGAAATTCTTGAAAGTCTTGTCCTCGTGTATGGCGAAGGAGAATGCATGGGGGTGTGAGATCTGCAGAACATCCGGCACCCAGAGATCTTTCCAAAGCAGAGCAGTAGTGCCCGACATGATTCGGACTTGCGAAATCCCTCGAAATACAGGCGTAAGCTTTAGGATTTGGCGCCACCAGAAATAGCCCACAGGGTCAGTGGCGTGAGGAACTTTATCTGTATAGTATGTGTTCCAAATTAATGAGCTGTACCCAGGGAACATCAAGCTTGTTGTAAAACTTGTGAGAATTTCATGAGCAGGGCATCATTTTGCACCTTAATGTTGATAACCCCAAGGCCGCCATGCTTTTTGGGTTTGCAGACCATCTCCCACGCGGCAAGGGAGTTGCACTTGTCCCCATGTTCCGTCTTTTTGGTCCAGAGACATCTCCTTCTGATTTTATCGAGCATCTCAATTAACTTAGGCAAAAATTTGAGAGTGCACATGGCGTAGATGAGTAGAGATGTGACGGTAGCGTTTAGCCAAGAGAGTTTGCCCCCATAGGACATCATTGAAATCGTGGAGGTGAGTCGCCGTTCAGCACTGCAGACTAGGGGCATCAGATCAAGGATGGTCGGTTTAGACGTGCCGAGAGGCAATCCAAGATAAGTAAAGGGCATGGATCCGACTGAGCATCCAAAAAGGGTCGCAAGCGTGAAGGCAGCCTCTTGAGTCATGTTGATTGGGATTAGTGTTGACTTGTGGAAATTAATTCGGAGGCCGATGGAAGAAGCATAGTCCACAAGGATCTGTTTGATGACCGCAGCTTGCTGAGGGCATGCAGGCATGGCCAAGATGGTGTCGTCGGCGTATTGGGTTACCGGGTAGTCCGTTTGGCCGATGCAGGGAAAGGGCAGTTGGATTTTTCCTTCTCTAAAGGCATCGTTAATAGCAGCTTGGAGAAGATCAGCCGCAATGACAAAGATTAATGGGGAGAGTGGGTCCCCCTGTCGTACACCGGTGCGGCAGTGAAATTGTCGGCCGGGGACACCATTCAGTAGAACAGATGAACGCCCTGTCGAGAAGATGCAATTAATCCAAGAAAGCCACTTGTCATTGAATCCCAGGTGTTTCATGATGGTTAACATGGGAGCGTGTTCGATTGTATCAAAGGCTTTAGCGAAGTCCAGTTTCGGCAAGATAATTTGCTTCTTCGATGCATGGCATTGATGTATATATTGAAATGCCCAGGCCAGGCAATCCTGTATCGTCCTCCCTTTTATAAAATCATATTGGTTCTTGTGGATAACCTTTAGGATTACTCGTTGCAGACGATTAGCAAGCAGCTTTGTAATTAGCTTAAGACAACAATTGAGAAGGGTGATCGGGCGGTAATCATTAACAGTTTCTGGTGAGATGGTCTTTGGAATCAGTGTGGTGAGGCCATCATTTATACTGGTGAGATCCAAGTCTCCTTGGTGGAATGCTTCACAGAGCTTATAAAAATCATGTTTGATAAGAGGCCAGCAAGCTTTAAGGAATGCACCACTGAATCCATCCGGGCCTGGAGCACGATCGGCTGGCATTTCTTTAATAACTGCATCAATCTCCTCGTGGGTAAAAGGCTTAGTCAGCTGGTCGAGGTCATCGTGGTGCTGCAGAATATTAGGCAAATTAAATTTCATTTGTGCAGGCCGCGAAGTACCCAGGCGATCAGTATATGTATGAAACAGAGTGCTTCTTTTTCCGTCGGATCACAATGAGTGAACCATCCTCTTTTTGAAGGTTGCAATGTTGTTGCGTCGATACCTTTCTGTGGCAACAGCCTGGAAAAATTTGGTATTATCATCCCCGAACTTGATCCATCGAATTGTGCAGCGTTTTTTCCAGTACTGGTTTTGGTATTTAAGGAGGCGCAACAGGTGTTTCTTGATGATATTCCGGAAATTTTCTTCAGGAATAGAGAGGGCTCTGTTATTCTCAAGATCATCTAGGTGCGCCAGGGTCTCGTTGCAATTAGCAATGGCTACAGACAGTCGGGAAAGATTTTTGCTCCAGATTTTTAGGGCATGGCGTAAAGCTTTAAATTTGCGACAGAGAATGGTCGCAGCGTTTTGTGCTCTCACCGGTCTATTCCAGACATCTTGGACAAGATCCATGAAGCCAGGGTGCAGGATCCAGAATGGCTCAAATCGAAAAACCTTGCTACGAGGGATGCAAGTTTGGATGGAGATAATGCAAGGTATGTGGTCAGAGACAGGCTTACCTAGAGGCTTGACCATGGTGTTGGGGTACACGTTGGTCCAATGCAACGAGGTAAAGAACCAGTCGAGTTGTTCAAGCAGTGGATCTTGTTGCATATTGCTCCAAGTGTACAATCGACCCTTGATAGGAAGTTCAATAAGGCTTTGCTTGCGGATAATATCATTGAATGTGCACATGTCGGACGGGCACCCCCCGGCTTGTTTCTATTATCAGGCGCACGAATGTAATTGAAATCGCCAACTAGGAGCCAGTCCTGTGAGCTGGGTATATCCAGATTATAAATCCAATTGGTAAACATAATACACGCGTCACCCGAACATGGGCCATATATATTAGCGAGCGTCCGTGAATGAGACGATAACGTGCTAGTAAAATTAATGACCAAGGCAAAATCAGCCGAGAAAACCACATCGCCAGTAAACAGAGAGCTTTTCCAAATGGTAAGCAAGCCACCCGAGGCTCCTTGAGAGGGGACATAGGCAAATTGATCAAATTGTCTAGGACAGCATGACTTAATAAACAATAAATCAAAAGTGGTTTTCTTTGTCTCTTGGATGCAAACAACCGAGCAGCCACTGGCTCTAATGGCGTTATTCAGTGCAAGCTGTTTATCGCCAGAGTTGATGCCACGTATGTTCCAACAGAGCACTTCCCAACTACGCAAAAGGGGCATGGGGATGAAATGAACTAGGCCCTGGAGGGCCCATCCTCATCAGGTAGGTCAGCATTGGCTGGAGAACCTGGGTGATTGGATGCAGCAGTAGGTGGAGCAGGTGCCGCCGTGAGTATATCTTCAGTCAGTTCAGCCGCTGGAACAGCACATTTGTTAATACCAATGGACTGCAGGACATGGACAGGAGTGGGAGGAACATCTTTAGAGTTTGGTTCCATGGCCGAAGAAGAGGATCCAATCGAGGGCACTAGCCTGGGCTTAACCTTGGAGTTGGCGGTGCGGGTTTCAATCACCTGGTTGACCTTGAAGCCATTATATTTGTTGGAACGATTGCTTGGACGCACTTCCACAGTTGAGATAGGAGCAGGTGCCCGAGCCCGACGACCACGAGTCACAACAGAAGGACTTGCTGGTGCCATGATGGAGTTGACAGCAGCAAGGCCAGCAGGCTTGGCAGAGGAGTTGATCACAGAAGTAGGTAAGCCCTGCAGAGCCCTGTCGTTGTAACTGTCAGTCTGGGGCGGTATGTTGTCAGGTTCAGTGATCAGGGGCACAGGTTGAAAAGCAGCCAGAGGGGTGATTTCAGGTTGCATAGGGGCAGCCGGAGCAGGCAACAGAAGCTGACTGTTCTGTGTAGGATCTTCAGAGATATCTTCCAGGACCACAGAAGACCGTGGAGGATCTAGCAGCTGAGACAGAACAATGCCATTGACATCAGAGGAAACTAGCACAAAGACTTGCATATTTGCAGAACGCATACCATAACCTGAACTCCAAGGACCGATGGTGGCTAAGGCAGGGCGTAGAGCGTGAAAAATGAAGCTATTCAACCACTGCCTGGGAATAGGGTCCGATAGCAGAAGGTTTAGCATATCTGATCCATTAGCCGAAAGGCCAAACTGAATGCCAGTGTTGTGCATGTTGACAGTAATATTTAGAGCATCTTGAGCTTCAAGCGGGGCAGGTTTTGTGTTAGGAAACACCAGCAGAGCATGGTTAGAAGGAGCAGAGCTGTCATCAGAGGAGGAAAAGGTTTCATTCCAAGCCTCCATGGGATTATCAGAAATATTATCCTCTGGCACAATACCATGCTGGAAGGTAAGTCACTGAGCTGCAAGCCATGCTTGGTAATTGACAAGGTGCTCTGGGAGGGGGGCAGAGGATGAGCCGGAGGAGCTGCCCATTGTCCCCAACCAGCATTGTCTTGAGGAGGTGCATTGCCCTGGTTGTCATTGCCAGCATTGGGAGCTCCATTTTGCACAAGCCAGTTATGCACCTGATGTTGGTATAGCTGCTCAACAGTAATTTCAGGACCAAAGAGTGGATGAGGATTTCCTTCTGCAGGAGGATCTTCTTTGCCAGGGGGGAGAACTTCAGGTGGTAAGCCATTCCAGTCATTGCTTCTGAGGATGCTAATTTGAACAGTCCAGCAATCCCTTGCACCACCCAGCTGCCAAACAACGAAGCTTTTAAGGATCAGACGGAGACGAAGAACGCGGGCTTTGATGAGCATAAACCTCCTATCCTGCCGCGGATTGTACCAACTGACAAGAGATCCATATCCACCCAGAGCCTTAGTGATATAATAATCCTTCTGATAGTCATACGGAAAACCGAAAAACATGAGCCAAACTTCAGGCCCAAAAGAGGTGGTGTGACGGTTCATAGCTTCATTGTGCGGCACAAAGGTTATTAGAAGATCCTCTTCTTCAAGTTCCAGAGGAGTATTGACCGCAGAATCACGCAAGAAGGAATCCACAAAACCAAAGATACCAATGCCAAGAGGGTGGTCGCTTACTTCAGTGGTAAAAAGCTGTGATTCATGGAGCAGACCTTGGATCATGTTGCGGATGGCCGCGCGGCGATGCAGCGGGACATACGCACTGGCTTCGGCGATGGCGAGGAAATCATGGTCGAGCAGCGGGATGGGGCCGACAATCATGCCACTGCGGATGACACGGTCCGCCGGGCCGGGCTCGACTGCGAAGCCCGGCAGGAGGAAGGGCACCGGATTGAGAGGGTAGTTCGCCATGGACGATGGAGCGGCGGAAGACAGTGCTGGTGGTGGCTGGTGAAGTGATTCGAGTGGGCAGAGCTGCGGTGTTGAGGAAACCGAGGTGGAAGCCGGACCATGAGGGGTAGGATGGGTAGAGGGAGAAATCTTTTCTCGCCACTGCCACTTCTCGTTGAAAAGCCGTTTATGACAGGATCTTCCCACGTGTCCGTAGAAACCACACACCGCGCATCGGACGGTGGGTTTGCGTTTGGGCTTATCACGCACGGTAAGGCAAGGAGCAAATTGCTCGGGCAGCGGATGCGTGTTACCAATTGTGGGTTGCAAAGTTTGGAACATTTGGGGCTTAACAAAATTGAGGCAATCACTGGCCTTATGTCCAGGCGAGGAGCAGTTAATACAAATCAATCTGGCCTGGCAAGAAACCTTATGGTGTCCCCATTGAAGGCAACGAGAGCACAAAACCGCCCAATTAGAGGATAAATCCAATATTTCCGATTATGAGTAATGGGCCTGGGCCAAGTCAGCTTTATGACGGGCCGAGAGAGTAGCGGGCTAGGACACATGTTTGGGCGCATATTTGAACGCTGACTGTAAAAAACATTGGGGCAGCGGTGGATACGGGACAGACAAGGGGCACTTAAAGGCTCCTAATTGAAGGTATTTCCCCGGCAGTGATTCCTCCAAATGGGCCTGGTTCAAAAAATGAGCCATTAATGCGGCGCGATCGTTGGGAGAGGGAACCATGCAAGCAGCTCGGGAAGAATGATCAGCATGATCTACCGAAGTAAGAACCGAGGACGTATGATCCTGGGAATTTTGATCCAAGCGTGATGAGGACGCTTCATGAGCATTGTTGTTAGAGAACCGCATCGATGAAAGCGAAATCAGACCAAACTTACACAACACCTTCTCAGAGCTAGAACTCAAGTTAGCTCCCGAGTGCAAGAATTTTAGAGATGATTGAACAGCCAGCGAACAATGAGAAGATAACTCCTTGAGTTCAATATCAGCGTGCCAACATGAATCATCAATTGGAGCATTGGCAAAATGGCCATTAAAAAGGTGGAAATGACAGACAAAATCAGGCCAAACACGATCCCTCAAACGGTGGATGAAATGTCCCACTTTATTATTAGCCACCGAAAACCGGAAAGATCGAGAATTGAGTTGAATCACTTTAAAGCCATTGCTAAGGCCCCCAATACAGCATTGGAGCGCAATGCCAACCGAATCCATAGTGAGGGCGAAGGAAGCCGAGGAGAAAGAGACCACCAAAAAGAATTCCTTGGAGTCTCGAGAAGGAGAGAAATGGACCGTGGAGCCAAACCTGCGTCTCACCTGATCCGCCAATGCAAGGCCAGGTGCAAAGTCCCAATGCAAAAGGCCTTCCATGACAGCAATCTTCACGTCAACTCGGAATTTGCCGAGGAGCTGGATCCAATAGAGCTCTCGTCCATAAACGAGCTCTTGGATCGCATCGCCGCCCTGGGAGTCGCTACAGACTACAATCAGATTGGGCTTAAAACCGATCTGAGAGAGATCAACTCTCCTGTGTTTCCCCACGCTATGTGGTAGAGGAACAACGCGCGACTCTTCTTCAGATTAAAATTAGTCATGTCCGACTTCCAACCTCCATGCCGGATTCCCGCGAGGGACGGGCGCCAATCAAGCATCGAACCTAAAGTCGCATCGGACCAGGCTCGTTGGACAACGCCCAGCAATCCAAGCTTCCAAATTCGAAACTTTTCGCCCTTGAGCCTCGAGATGGGTAGGGTTCCGACTCAATTCCACCCACCCACCCGCATATATGCGATCTATCTCAAATCCGGCAAGAGCCCGCTGAAACAGTACATCATTACTGGGCCAGATTCCTCCTGGTTATGGACAGGATAAAGGACTGCCGAGAGGAAAACGCAATTTCAATTTTCTGCAATAATTGCACGGACGAGGGAATCTTGAACGCCGTCAGTCGTCGTGAAATTACACACTTCACCGATCTGGCGTCCATAGTACGGAAGTACTGTGCGATGGAGACTCTCCAGAAAATCGAAACTAAGTTTTGGGACAATCCGGCCCCGAATACAACCCTAGTCCAAAACAAAAGGGTGCATCACACTCAGGCACCAGATACAAAAACCAAAAAGCAAAAACCCCCATAAAGGGCACAGAACTGCATCGAGGGATGGCTCAATGACCTGTAAAATTCACAAGATGTATATGCCACTCCAACACATAGCCTTCGAGCATGTTGGATACTGCGGCAGGTGGCCAAAAGTGGCGAAGAGCTTCTAGCCCCGGAGAACCACTCCAACAGTACCAGTACGGTGTCAACAGTCTTCGAGACTTTCGCATCAAATAATATGCACAAACGAACAATCCGCAGCCTCACCGAAGTCTACCAAGTAGCAACAACAAATCCATAGAGCGACACGGCCATCACCTTCAACGCCAGCGACGAACCTAAATTCCGAACAGCCCGAGCACCTGCCGCATTGGTCCTCAGTACAATAGTGGACGGCTTTCGTCTTACCAAGGTACTCATGGATGGCGGCAGCGGATTAAACCTCATCTAGGAGGAAACTCTTCAAAAAATGGAAATAGACTGGAGCCGCATTGAGCGAAGGAGCACAACCTTTAGAGGAATAATCCCTAGCCGGGAAGCACGCTGCACAGGAAAAATCACACTTGATGTGGTGTTCGGCTCGCCGGACAATTACAGGTCCGAAGAGGTCACGTTCCAAGTGGCCCCGTTCAGCAGCGGATATCACACTATATTAGGACGAGAGGCATTCACAATTTTTCAAGCCATACCCCATTACGGGTACATGAAGCTTAAGATGCCCGGGCCCGGCGGAATAATCACTCTCGTTAGTGATCCGGACATAGCACTCCGCGCCGAAAACAAGACAACCGCATTAGCCTTGGAGGCACTATCCGAAACCCTAGCGGCGGAGGAACTCACTGCGCTGCGCTCTACGGTGAATAGGGATGATGTGATACTCGATAAGAGATCCAAGTCCACCTCCTTTAAACCAGCGGATGAAATAGTCAAATTCCATGTCCATCCAACGGACTCAACAAAGACGGCCTCCATCGGGGCACAGTTGAACCCTGATGTAGACGCCGCACTACCAGAATTCCTTCGGGAAAATTGGGACATCTTTGCCTTGCACCCTTCAGATATGCCAGGAATCCCACGCAGATTGGCAGAACACAGCCTAAACATCCTAAAAGGATTCAAGCCACCAAACAGCTCTTCGCGATTTTCCAACCCAAAAGACAGGCAATGGAAGAAGAGCTAGCCAAACCATCGAAGCCGGATTCATCGAGACGCCAAACATCCGGACTGGCTAGCAAACCTGGTAATGGTACCGAAGAAGGACAAATCCTGGCGCCTATGTGTCGATTTTAAAGACCTCAACAAGGCCTGCCCAAAGGATCCCTTCCGCCTTCCCCGCATCGACCAAATAATCAATGCTACTGCAGGGCACGATTCATTGTGCTTCCTTGACGCATACTCCGGCTACCATCAAATCAAGATGGCGGAGGCGGACCAAGCCGCAACGGCATTCATTACTCCATATGCACCATTCTGCTTCAACACGATGCCCTTCGGACTAAAAACACCGCGCAACATATCAGCGCATGATTCGTATATGTCCGCTACCCAGATCGGCAAAACAGTAGAGGCATACGAGACGACGAGTCGTCAAAACCAAACACGCCAAAACTCTAGTAGACGATTTGAGGCTCACATTCGACAACCTCCGAGCATACGACATTGTGAATCCGAAAAATGCGTTGGCGCATCAGCCGAAAGCTCCTGGGCTTCATTGTATCCGTAGAGGAATTGAAGCAAACCCAGCCAAGATCCGAGCTCTGTCACAGCTAGATATTCCAAAAGACCTCAAACAAATACAAAATTGATCGATGCGTGGCGGCTCTAAGCCGCATCATCTCCCGTTTGGGAGAAAAGGCATTGCCCTCTATCGCCTCCTCAGCGCATCAACACTTCGAGTGGACGGATGCCGCCACTGCCGGACTCAAAGAAATAAAAGCCATATTGGCAACAAATCCGGTCCTGGCTGCGCCTAACCTGGGCGAACCAATGTTGTTATATATCGCAGCAACACATCAAGTAGTAAGCGCGGTGCTCGTCGTCGAACGAGAAACAGAAGGGCATAAATTCTCTTCAAAACCAGTGTACTACGATCCATCGCCTTAACTCCCTGCAAGTCCCGGTACTCGCATTATCAAAAGATTGCGTACGCGGTGTTCATGGCATCCCGGAAGCTTCGGCACTACTTTCAAGAGTGTTCGATAACAGTGGCCTCTGAAGTGCCCCTCAACGACATTATAAACAACCGCGACGCGACGGGCAAGATTGCAAAATGGGCCATTGAGCTCTTACCATTCGATATAACTTACAAACCTCGGCGAGCTATAAAGTCGCAAGTCTTGGCGGACTTTGTCGCTGAATGGACTGAAGCCGAACTCCCTAAAGAGTACGGCGCATACTCCAATTGGATTATGCATTTCGATGGCTCCAAAATGTTGGCCGGCTTGGGGGCTGGCGCCGTATTGACGTCCCCAACCGAGGACACGGTCCAATACGTACTTGAGATAATGTACACGGACTCCAACAATGCAGCCGAATACGAGGCCCTCCTACATGGCCTCCGGATGGCAATCTCCATGGGCATTCAACGCCTAGAGGTGCGCGGGGATTCAAACCTTGCAATATCCCAAGTAAATGGAGACTTTGATGCCAAGGATCCGAAAATGGCAGCCTATCGTAACGCTGTCCTAAAAATGTCATCTCGGTTCGAAGGACTCGAATTCCACCATGTAGCCCGGGCTAATAACCAAGCAGCCAACGTATTGGCACGCATCAGCGCGAAACGCGACACTATCCCTCCAAACATCTTCCTGGAACGGCTCTTTAAGCCATCCGTACTATGGGAAGAGGAGTCCGGAAATAACAACCCGGAAGCAACCGCACCATCCAACACAGAACAATCTGACATAATCGGCGGCTCAGCCGATGAAATATCACCTTCAGCCCACAAAATAATGGCAGTAATCGCCCCGTGGACAGAGCCATTCCTAGCCTACTTAATTAGGCAGGAACTTCCCGAAGACCAAAATGAGGCCCGCTGCATAGTTCGGCGATCTAAAGCCTACAAGGTCCACGAGGGAGAACTTTATAAGAAAAGTACAACCGGAGTCCTTCAAAGGTGTATCTCCGAAGAGGAAGGGCGAAACCTTTTGGCTGAAATTCATGCCGGACTAGGCGGACACCACGCCGCAGCCCGGGCCCTCGTAGGCAAGGCCTTCCGTACAGGATTTTATTGGCCGACGGCCCGGGCAGATGCTCAAGACTTAGTCCAAAGATGCGTCAGTTGTCAGCTCTTTGCTAATCAGAGCCATATGCCACCCACCGCCCTCAAAACTATACCCATTACTTGGTCGTTCGTGGTCTGGGGGCTTGACATGGTTGGACCCCTTAAAGGGGGAACCCACAAGCAAAATTACCTATTGGTCATGGTGGATAAATTCACCAAATGGATAGAAGCCAAGCCAGTTAAAACGGCCGAATCCGGACCAGTGATAGACTTTATATCCGGGGTAGTACACCGTTATGGCATCCCCCACAGCATCATCACCGATAACGGCACGAACTTCACGGCCGACGAGGTTAAGCTCTGGTGCAAAAATATGGGCATTAAGCTCGATTACGCTTCAATCTATCATCCTCAAACCAACGGACAAGTTGAGCGAGCAAATGGTCTAATAATGAGCGGCATCAAGCCCAGACTAGTGCGGTCCCTCACGGAGTCTAACACGCACTGGGTAGAAGAGCTCGACTCCGTACTCTGGGGGCTGCGGACCACGCCAAACCGTCCTACCGGATTCACACCATTCTTTATGGTATACGGCACAGAAGCAGTCTTGCCCTGCGATATCATTCATGACTCACCTCGAGTGCGCATGTACGAAGAAAGAGAAGCCGAGCTGGATCGGCAGGACAGCTTGGATGCATTAGAGGAGGAGCGCGACGTGGCAAAGGCTCGTTCCGCATTCTATCAGCAGCAGGCTCGAAGATATCAAAGCAGAGAACTACGGGCTAAAACATACAATGTTGGTGAACTAGTTCTTCGCCTACTGGACAAGAAAAAGGACAAACAAATGCCCAAATGGGAAGGTCCCTTCATCATCGACCAAGTCCTGACCGGCGGAGCGTACCGTCTGCGAAACGCATCGGACAGCCGACTCGAGCCAAACCCATGGAATGCAGCCCGCCTCCGAAGATTCTACGCCTAGCGCCGGACTCAGAGTTCGTCTCCTTCCCCCGTCCACACTTTATACTTTAGTTGCCTTTTATCTCTCTTTTTATTCTTTTTTCACTTTTTTCGTAAAGCCCTTGAGGGCCTATTTGCGCATTGTTCGCACACACTTGATGTGCTACCCGCACTCATTATACCTGGGGGCTTCTTTCACAGAAGCTTACTTATATGGGTTCATGCCCAACACATGCGTCAAACTTCCGCATGTACCTTTTATTCACCATTATATGCATCGATATGACTTAAGTTTTGGTCAAGCTGGGTTGCCTGGCTCCTGTGCTTACCCCTACGTTCCCGATTGTTCGGCTAGGAGGTAAAGGGAGCACCTCTGCGATTGTTACTGCCGGGTCACCGGATGTGTACCTCAGACTGGGTGAAGCCGAAAGCTAGCGTTCTTAAGAGAATATTCGGTCGGTGACTGGAAAGATGATTTTTACACATTTATTTATCTGCCCCTAGATGTTTTCCTGCTCTTTTCGCAGCCCGGACATGCACTTTAGGGCATGCCTCCCAGGGAAAGGAACCCTTAACGGAACTATTCTCCCTGGAAGATGTTTCTTACTAACCATGTAATATAACAAAACTAGTTGGGCACATGTCTGATAAAGCAATAATGACCCCTACGCCTGGTCTCCATGCATGCCCCAGTTTTTTCATAACCGAGAGGGTATTCAGACACACTCTGGACTCTAGGGTCCCGAGGTTGAAGCGGAAAGGTCGGCAAAGACAAACGATCTACAATCCGGCTAGAAGGCATTTTACATGTCATTTTAAAAAAATCGTCAAATCGACCGATCAGACTCCTCAATCCCGCCTAACAGCTGTCTAATTTATGATCCGCTGGGAATATTTAGCAGCCAACTCTACTTGGCCGCAAAGTAAGCTCACAGGGATCTCCTTCTCATCGGGCCCCACAGGTCCGACCTCGGCCATGTGGTTTGGATTCGCCTTCTTGTACCGCATCTTCACCATGGCCCAGGCCTCCCTGGCACCTTGTCGGCAGGCCGATATCTTCCATAAACGGAAGCGCTGCCACACTCCCTGAAGCTTCTCCGCAAGCTCTCCAAGACCCTCGGGTAGGGAGAGGGACGGCCATAAGACCTGGACGACGCCGCTCATTGCCTGCCAAACACGTTCGAGCAGTTGCACCAGCTCGGGAAGTTGGTTACCAGTTGAAACGGGCATCTCCTCCGCAGGCGACCTGTGAGCACACCTACAGACATATTTCGTCAATTGACTTCCTCCCCGAACTCTTCTTTTCAAAGGAGTTCGCTCAAGCACTTACTATAGATGCCACGACGAAGCCGCTGATTCTCCTTCACGGAGCCAGACAGCTCGGCCCGAACACCCTTTAGCTCTTCTCCCAGCTGGGCGTGGGCATCTTGGAGTTTATTCCTCTCCTGCTGCACCTTCGTAAGCACCCTCTCGCCGGCCTTCAGCTGGCGCAGTAGTTGTTGCTTGTCCGGATCAAGTCCGGCAACATCTGCAATACCGTTGTCAGATTTATACATACGCCGCACACCGCTTATCTTTTTTAAATAATGTGTTACCAGAGGGGGTCTCTGTGCCTCCTTCCGCGGCAGCTAGTGCGGCCTCATGTTGGGCCTTGCACTCTTGTAGCTCCTGGGACAATTGGGTATTCCTCTCCGTAAGATCCTGCATATTAAATGATCCTTAAATCAGTTATTCTAACCACTTTAAGTCTCGGGGGCTACTGGCATATACAACTATTATAATCCCTTACCCGTATGTCTTTTACATACTGCTCCATGGCTCCGGTTGAACCATCTTGAGCGGCACGGAGATGCACGTCTCCCGCGTTAAAGGCATTCAACGCCTCTAGGGAGAAACACGCGTCACGCAGAACTGACCGACGACGCCTATGATTCATGGCACTCTCCACCTCAGACCTGGTGGAGGACAGCCTGTCGGCATCCTCCTCTGGAGGAGTATCCGGCTCACGCCCTGCGCTCGCCTCCCCCTTCGGACCAGGTGTTGGAGCCTGGCTGGTGGAGGCTTGGTTGGCAAACTCTCCGGGCACAGTCCTGCGAGTGCTCTTCCTCCTGGAAAAGTCATGAGCATTAATAACGGTCGCAAGCCATACCGTTGCGGTGACGTTTCGATCCGCACCGCAATCCTCTTCCGCCTGCGGGGCCGGACTGACCCTTGTTGGTCAGCCGCCGTGGGTCCGGCTTCTTGCCTTGAAGGCACCTCCTGCGAGACACCATTGTATACGGTGGTCAGGAATGCGCAAGGATGAAACAATGGTGTCAGGACTTCGGTCATAAGTACCTAGGAAACCGGCAACAAGCTGGGGTAGTCAGCCGTAATGGCAACTAGAGCGTTGTCCATGCTGAGTTGGTGGAACACCCCGTCGATTAGCTCCACCTTTATGTCCGAATCCTCTTCGGAGGCCGGATCAAGGGATCTTTCTGGATCCTCGGGTTGTGGAGCCGTACTATGTATGCCCTCCACATCCCAATGAAGCTCCTGCGTCGAAATCGTAAAGTAAGGTATTTAACTATGAAAGCATGGGTCGGATAAATAAAATGTCCGCTTACCCAGCGCCGAGGGTTATTTATGGAGAACCCATTCAATGGGCTCGTCTGTAGGAAGTCCTCCTTCCACCCCTTGTACAGGCCGGACAGAATCTTCACCAGATCTTCGGCCGATCCCGGCCCTTTGCGGCCATGACGGGTAGCATCATTTTCCCCGTTGAAATCCACACATGGGGTGGCCCCTGTATTGCAGCAGCTGCACCCCCCCCCCCGCATTATGCACGTGGCCATGACTCCAATCATGGTCAATCCGGAATGGGTCAGCAACCTTATCCGGCCCATCAAATAATGGACGCCCTTGTATTCCTCCGGTTGAGGGCTCTGCGAGGGCCAACTTAGGCGTTTCTTCAGGGGAGCCTTGCTGAACTCCGGGAGGCCGATCCGAACTGGGTCCGGCAAGGGAGCGTCTTCTACATAAAACCATTCCGAATGCCAGTCTTCGGACGCCTTCTTTGGGGTTCCGGATGGATATCCGGTCCCGGCGATGCGCCATATTTCGGCATCGCCCACTTGATATATTGACCCCTCGTGAGAACGGGGTACGAGGCAGAATAGCCTCTTCCACAGTGCAAAATGGGGCTCAATGCCCAGGAATAGCTCGCAAAGAGCTACGAAACCCGCGATGTGCAGAATAGAGGCGGGCGTGAGGTGATGAAGCTGGAGTCCATAGAACTCCAGAAGCCCGCGGAGGAACGGATGTACAGGAAATCCAAGCCCCCATATTAGATAGGGGACAAAGCACACCCGCTCTCCTTTAGAGGGGCTAGGGGTGGCCTCCGCTTGCTTCCCACCTTTGTAGGTGGTCAGCCCGGCTCGAACCGAGACCATAAAGGCCGGAGGAAGATATCCCTCCGCTTGAAGCTTCACCAGCTCGTTGTGCGGAACTGAACATCTCCTCCAATCTCATGGCGGAGGGCTGGGAGCGCGACAGGAGGAGCCGCGTCGACGGTCCATGCTGGAATGGTTTTTCGGTCAGAAGCGCTCTGATGAGTACTCGCGGAAGGAGGATGGTGTGATTTGGATCTGGATTCTTATCTCTCTTATAGGCAGATTATTTGCGCAGCTAGGGGGTAAAACATAAAAGATACCCTGGCTTTTCGCATTCGTGTGACGCATGGAAGAGGGCCATTATTGGGCGTGGAAGCCAAGGAGCGCAACATTTGTAAGGGAGCTGGACACTATTCGGCAAAGCACATGGAATTTGAAGGAGAACCCGCCTTGCAACGCCGAAGACTATATATGCACAGGACTCGTCGTCATTGAAGCCTGGTTCGGGGGCTACTGAGGGAGTCCTGGACTAGGGGGTGTCCGGATAGCGGACTATCATCATCGGTCGGACTCCAAGACTATGAAGATACAAGATTGAAGACTTCGTCCCGTGTCCGGATGGGAATTTCCTTGGCGTGGAAGGCAAGCTTGGCGATACGGATATGTAGATCTCCTACCATTGTAACCGACTCTGTGTAACCCTAGCCCTCTCCGATGTCTATATAAACCGGAGGGTTTTAGTCCGTAGGACGAACAACTATTACAACAATCATACCATAGGCTAGCTTCTAGGGTTTAGCCTCCTTGATCTCGTGGTAGATCCACTCTTGTACTACCCATATCATCAATATTAATCAAGCAGGAGTAGGGTTTTACCTCCATCGAGAGGGCCCGAACCTGGATAAAAACATCGTGTCCCTTGTCTCCTGTTACCATCCGCCTAGACGCACAGTTCGGGACCCCCTACCCGAGATCCGCCGGTTTTGACACCGACAATGACCCTTTAGTTTCCGGGTCGTTGAGTTGAAAGACTCTGCTAGATTATTGTGCACATAATCAACTTTGCTTAGTTCACTGAATTGGCTTCTATCCCATAACTTGGAGTGGTGTGTTTCCAAGTATTCCTTCACTTTGGGATTCGTGTATAACTGCCTCAAGTGGTAGTTGTGCTTCTTCACCTGCAAGTCAAAGATGTGGCCATAAATTGCCGGTATACACCTTTCCTTTGTATTTCTTCACAAAATTTGCAGCAAGGTGACACTTGCATTCCCTATGCTCTACTCCAGGGAACACATTATCCACGGCCACTTCTAAACCTTTGCAGGCATCTGTATGAATTACGAACCCATTGGGATGTGCAATATCCCGGCGAAGATTATGCAAAAACCAAGTCCTGCTCTCCTCAGACTCTGTCTCCAGCACATCGTACGCAACTGGAAACACAAAACTGTGTGCATCAACTGCACAAGCTGCTACTAACTATCCTTTAAACCACCCTGTGAGAAAAGTAGCATCAATATCCAAATACTGTCTGCAGCCTGCCAAAAAACCTCGACGACAAGCCTCAAAGTAGACAAAAACCCTCCTAAAGCCTTCTTTGGTCTTCGCCACTCTCCTGAATGTGTACTCCACGGTGTGGTGGTCAATATCTACAATACTACCTGGGCTGATCCTCTCCACTTCACCTTTGAATGAATACAGCAATTGAAAACTTTCCTGCCAGTTACCATAAATAGAATCCATAACATGTTATTTACCATTGAACAATCTCATGTATCACAAGTTTATCTTGAACTTGTCTTTGATGTTCTTCTGCAATTTCTTTGGACCCACTTGCTGGTTTTACCCACTTCTTTACTTCTGCCGCCACCCATCTTGACTTGGCTCTACTGATTGTATCCTTCCTAAGGGTTGATTCCTGGCATGTGTGCTTAAAAGGGTTCACTTTGACCTGAACATTCGTGCTATTTTGCATTTTAGATACGAGCATCCTCCATGGACAACCCTCAGTCGGACATTGCACTCTGTAACATACTTGATCGCTCATGTCAACTTTGAAAGTACATTCTATCCTAATGCAGTATGTCACAAGTGCATTTCTACACCCAGTCATGGATACAAAAACGATACCTTCTTCCATATGAGGGTTCAAAGGGTCCCATTCAACAGCTGCAAGGTTTTCGTCCTCACCCACCGCGTCATCATTGTCAGCCTAATCTTGGTTTTCAGTCCGAGATGCCCGTCGTAAATTCTGAATAAAATTAGAACATAGCTTCTCTTCATCAACCCCATAATTATAGTCATCAGGATCCACTTCGAGGGGGACCCTACTGCTGGTGCCCACGCTTGTCGAGCCACCACGCCTCCGTGCACTAACTGAACTGTTCTGGTTAGAGTTGTCGTTACGACGACTTGGTTCTGCCCGAGAAGGTGCACCCGCCATCCTAGGTCCAAATGCCTGCTCAAGCACATCAATTTGCAGCCTCACATAAAAATTGTCTTTCTCCTTACGCCTAGCAAACATGGTAGCCAGCTCCTCATCACTACTAACTATCACCCATTTATTTCCCCATCGTAGTATTTGTATTCCACTTCATCAAGCAACCCCAAGGATATTGGCTGCAAATTACCTCCCCAAATTGTCTGAAACTCCAATTACAAGCCATTGGCAACCGATAATCGAAACTTACTCGGAATTTCTTCTTATTCTTTGCATTCAGCATGTACCGTCCCTTCTAATATGCACCAAGAAAGCAAACCGCAACTCCATACTAACCGACGAAAAACAAAGACACAATCAACACACCAATAGCGAAACTAACAGCGAAAACCAACTCGAATCGATTGTTGAAATGCACAACTAAGCTCAATCTAAACAGGAGGCGTGACTTATCCATCGGGAACCCAGTCGTGGATGCGGCGGATCTCAGGCCCGATGCCTGCCTCGCCAAATAGTCCGGGGTCAGCGCCGCTCGCCATTTCGCCCTCGGGTTCACCGTTTTACTTTCTCTGTGTGCACCAGCCCCACACCTATCAGCGCTCTGGCCGGGCACACGGAAGGAGGCCACGCCGTGGGTCGAGCAGGTGGCCGGCGCCCCACCCGTGGCGTCGCAGGAAGGTGGCGGGCGAAGCAGGTAGCGGTGGAGCAGGACAGCAGCGGCCGCAGCAGTGCACCTGGTGGCGGCGCAGGTGGTGGCGGTGGCGCAGGTGGAGGCCTGGTTAGAACCCTAGGACTTATTTGGGGACATTGTTGCGCGGTCCCACATGTAAGCTCCGGAACCATGTCCACGCGGTCCCATGTGTAAGCTCCGGACCCACTACAAGTAACGCCAATAAATGGAATGGACTCAAAACTGCCCGTTTGGCCTCGTCATAGTAGTTGCGCACATTCAAGGGGCAAAACTGAGCACGATTCGCAACTGAGGGCAAAACTGATCACATGGACACCACTGAGGACAAAAGGATAATTAACCCATCCTTTTTTTAGAGAGAAACCATACCTCAATCTTGGGAGTTAAAGCTACAGATTGGTTGCCCAGGTACACTAATGGCTCCATAATTACTCCAATTTTTCTCATGATAGATTTGTAAAAAGAGCATGTTGGAAGAACTAAATTGAGCCTTGCTTAAAGCTCCAGATTTAGTTCGTATATCTATGTGAGAGTAATGGCTTCAACTTGGTTTCTGTACCTTTGCTTCACTTGTTTACGAAGATATGATTGAAGAAGAATGAAAAAATAAATACGACTTCTCTAAAGATGGTATGAACATGGTACAGATCATGACACTTCGGTTATACTGGTCATAGTATTATGGGGATAAGATCACCATGTTGTAGTGGTTGCCTTAGCTGGATCTAAAAACAAAAAAAACAGAGTCCAGGCTAAACTTAACATCAGCCAGATCGATTGGCAATGGCTCATGATAAATGAGTGAGGGGGATAACTAAGAGGAGAGAGGGGCTGGAACCTCACCTCCCTAGTGATGGCCCAGCGAACCGACAGAGCATGCCGCTGCTCGCCCAGCCAATCCTCGACAGGTCTGAAGTTATGGACGGCAATGGCGGGCTGGCCTCATGTAGTGGCGCTGGCGCCGATGGTCAGCGCATAAGCCGGCGGAGCCAAGGCCTCACGAGGTCGTCTGCGCCGTCACGGGAAGGATGCTGAAGCTCGGCCGCGCCTCCACCTGATCTCCCGCGGGCCGCGGAGCCGGCTGTTACGCAATCCCGGGTCTGCTATCACCAGCGTTTTCGACCCACATGCGTCAACCAGGCCCAACCGGAGAGCAACACCGACTTATGACAGGCCTTGGGCCCTCTCCCCCCAAAAGACTAGCCTATTAGGAGGGGACACCCCCACCCTTATAAGTCGTGTTATGTCTCACCCCACAACCGATGTGGGACTAAACCCAACAATCTCCCCCTCACACATCAGTCATCCATGGGCCCGCTAACACCAGCGTTTTCAGCCCACCAACCATGACCGACCACCCGTGAGTCAACCGAGATTCATTCCGGGCACCTGGGCTCTGATACCAATTATTACGCAATCCCGGGTCCGCTATCACCAGCGTTTCCGACCCACATGCGTCAACCAGGCCCAACCGGAGAGCAACACCGACTTATAACAGACCTTGGGCCCTCTCCCCCCAAAAGACTAGCCTATTAGGAGGGGACACCCCCACCCTTATAAGTCGTGTTATGTCTCCCCCCACAACCGACGTGGGCCCTGGCATCAGGAGGCCGTGTGTGTGCGCTGGACGTCGGATCGTGGTCGCAAGGGGTAGCACAAGAGTCTCGCGCATGGGAGGTCGTCGCGACAGAAACATGTACTTACAAATCGATCCGGGGAGTCGGTGAGTACAACAAGAAGCAATCAACGGAAGCAGCAGCTGGTGGCATCAGCAGTGCGCACGTACGCCGATGGCCACAAGCGCTCGGCAGCAGGCGTACAGATCGGAAAGTCGTGTTTCTACGAGATCGGATCGGTGGACGCAGATGGCAACTCGCGACGCTACGGAATCCAGCATTGACACGGAGGCCAGCCCAAGATGCTGGGCATGTCGATCAGACCACGAGTGGCTCAGGAAGGGCCCTGGCATCAGGAGGCCGTGTGTGTGCGCTGGACGTCGGATCGTGGTCGCAAGGGGTAGCACAAGAGTCTCGCGTACGGGCAGCAAGCGCGTTCAGCCCAGGTGGGTAGCAGCAGTGCAGGCCGAAAGGCCCCAACTGCGCGAGGCCTAGGAGATCGGCTGGTGTGGCCCAAGGCGTGGGATGGCTGTTGAGTTGTTACTTGCAGTTTCGTACAGAACCGATGGAAGCATGGGCAGCCGAGGATTTGTTGAGAAAAAAAAGGAAGCTACGTAACAGATTGATGCTAACCATCAAAAGAAAGAGATAGGAAAGACCAATGGTTGTACAGCCTAGCTACAGGAGCACGTGGTGACTTTGGAGATTTTGTTTGATCTTCATTGGTAGGTGCAACGGGATGGCTTACATGGCAGAGTTTGGCTTTATTTCTTTGTACACTGGTTGTGTACGGGGATGGTGGCATGATGGACTGTTGTGCGCGTGGCAAGAACGGCGACATGCGATATGGCTCGGAGGAGTTTGGAGCGCGTCGTGATACGGATCGTGCATACATAGGGCGTCAAGTTATGCACGGAGATGTGCGGGGCGGACACGACGCAGGGTGGAGCATGGTTGCAGTCGGATAAGTTCGGCTGGGTCGGACTGGACAGTCTGATGGATCGACGTGGATGTTGATCAAAACAGAAGACGATGGTGATTTCAGCGACGACGACATAGGAACGTGATGTTGATGGTGGCCGACTTCTAGGGCGTGGAAACACGTGGTGCAGGCCCGAGGGGCTTGTGCGGCTTCGACAGACTATTGCGCGGGATTGATTCAAGACGGTGCACATGAGAGCTTGGAGTCGACAGGGCGTGGGAGGGGTGGCACGTACAACCATCATGAAGTCATGTTGAAGGTGGAGCTGGAGTCAGATGGATGACTACACTCTGTGCTGATGGAGGGGCTACGGCGTAAGAATTCGGAGAGTCGAAGCCTATTTCAGCGGGATAACGAGAGACACGTGGATCGGACTGGGTACCAGTGGTCTGATGGAGATGTGATACTCGGCATCGGTCGGTGATGATCGATGGTTCTCTGTAGTGGGGGTTGAGGCAGTGGGGGCTAGCTACCCGGGAGACTCGACCAGGACAGCAGAGGCTCGACGCGGTGATAGCGGCGAGGCGTGCGGTAAGCACGAGACACAGCGATAGACCAAGGCACCGGTGGTCAGACAAAGTGTGCAAGGGTGATGAAGCAGTGTTGACGAGTACCAGATTCAAGTTGGTGACTGGGTCTATCGGTGCTAGTTGATGGACAGGAGTTGACCGTGGAGAATCTGAGAAAGTGGTGGAAAGTCTGAAATTGTCAAAAGCTGAGAGAGTACATGGCCGCATATTCTGTGGTGTTCAGTGCACATGGCAAAGTGCGGATGACAAGTACAGAAGGAGGCGGAGTGCTATAGCTGTGGGACATGTCAGAGACTATCCGGGAAGAAGGGTGAGACAACTGCGAATTTGACTCAGGGTGACACAGGGCGACGGTGAAATTCCTTCAAGTTTCAGACAGACGGTCAAGGAAAGAGCGGTGGCGTTGAGTTCAGGTAACTCTTATATGTGGCGTCCAATATGTGAGTTGTTCATTTTCATGCAGACAGTGGTCGGTGTGTGATTGTTTGAACGGATTCTCCGAAAGTTGGAAGCACAAGGCAGAGTAATGAGGAACTTAATTTTGCTCGAGTGTTGATTGTGAAGAAGACGAGAAGGGACTACTGTTGCAGGTGGAGTCACATGGAGTCTGGGAGTAGCAGCGGTGCTCATGGCGTATCTCAAGTCCAATGTACATGGAGGTTCGACGCACGGACGAATTCAAGGTGCTGGAGAATATTCGCCAAGGTGGAGTTTGTTAGAGTTGTGTCGAATATTATTGTACAAGTTAGGTTACAGTTGGACTTGGAGTCGTACGGTGTGTAGACAGGATACGGAGTCGTGTCCAAGTAGGACACTTGTATCCTATGCCTCTCATATATAGCGGGGTAGACACGATGTAACCTATTCCAACATAATAGCACAGACACGCGGGGGAGCCGGCGGCGTGTGCCGGCGCCCGGGCGGCCAGGATGCGGTATTGTGACGGTGTCATGGGAAGGAGCGCCCGTAGTCATGCCCCGGGATGTAGCCATATCGGTGAACCTCGATAACAAATCTCGATGTCATGCTTGTATGATTGCTTGGTCCTCGGTAGGTCGACGGAGCGCCTCAGATTATTCTAACACCGGCTACCGATGTCAATCGTCCCTGCGTCTCCTGGTCTCTTGTCACCGCATCCCGCTAACCTCACCACCGCCTCCTCCGCGTGGGCCGTTCCGCTGCTTTTCAGCGAGATCTAGGGCGAGAGCCGTTTCAGCTCTTCTTTCTCATGTCACGTCGGGAGTGGTGCGTCACCGGCGGATGGTGGGTGTGGGGCGGCGAGGGATGGACTGGTGGATGCGGCCAATGACCTGCTCTCCTTTCTCATGCCACGTTCTCTCTGGATCTCTCTGGCGGACGGAATAGGGAAGGAGCATAGTGGGCCTCAGCTCGTGGAGATATTTTGATGGCCCTCCGTTGGTAAACCTCAGCAGGCAGTAAAAAAATTAAAAAAACAAAACCAGCAGTGAAATCAAACGTACGTGTCAATTCACCATGAATTACGCGTTCGGCAAGAAAAGAGGTCTCGCCCAACATTGCGAATGAACGGGAGGAGCCCCTGCTTAGCAGCTTTAACTCTTTGATATATTTCGCTCTCACGCATCGCCCGCTCGTGGGTCTCATACTTGGCACACCTGATGCTCCTTATGTACATGGACGGGGCGTCATCTGTCCGAGGTGAACGAAACGGCGGCGGCTATGGCTGAGGCGGCTGCGTGGGGATATACTTGAGCAAAACCTTTTCGTAGCTATTTTTGCATATACTATTAAAAGGGCATGACCAAATTAATCTATAGCACTGGTGTGTATTTTAGTTAAACTATAAATGTGAATAGACTATTTCAGAGATCCATCAGAAAAAAGATAGAGATATGGAATAGGACATGATCAGAAAAGTCTATCATGGAATGGTTTACGAAACCGTATTTTGAGCGAACCAACCTATGGTTCGATGGTTAGAGGGACTGTGGTATCCCCAACCCACCAGGGTTCAAGTCCAGGTGCTCGCATTTATTCTTGTATTAATTCATGATTTCCGGTGATGCACATTCAGTGGGAGGAGATGTTCCCGTTGACGACGAGGTGCCTACGGTGAGATGATATGTCGGCTCAGTCTTTCGAAAGTGCTCATAGGGGTAGGATGTGCGTGGGTGTGTTCATAGGGGTGAGTGTATACGCGCGTATATGAGCACTTGCGAATGTACTATGTTAAAAAAACCATATTTTGGAATTTGATGTGCCATGTTTTACGTAATGGCAATGGTGGGTAATTTTTCTTAAATTCCCATATATCTGATCAAAGGTCGGATGTTTCTAAGGTCAGATGGTTCTGACTAACGTGGGATTTTCTAGCATATCCCTCTAATTTTCTTTTAGTATATAATAGATAGGTACATCATCCACTAGCACCGACGGATTACGTTACCGCGCGACAGTTTGTGCATCAACCAAATGCCTAGCAAGAACATCGGCTGCCCAATTGGTTTCGCTGGGACAATGATTGAAACAGAGCATGCATGCATGTGGACCATTGGCGGAGGATTGGTGGGCTACTGGCTTCATGTACAGTCAACAGTAATTTACATGACAAATGAGGCATTAACTGGCATGATGAGGGCATCTCCATTGCAAGACGCTTCCGTAGACGCTTAAGAGAAAAAGTAATTTTCTGAAATAAAAAATCAGCCACGCACTTTCTAACCCAAAGCTGGGCGCTAGTGGTAGGTGCTAATCAATTGTGAAACCAACCAGAAGTCGATCCCTGGACTCACCGTTCCTACTCATGTGGGAAGAAAAAAAAAGCTAAGCGGCCGCCTCCTCAGTTTGCATCGATGCCGTGGTAAGCGCCAGAATTTATTAGCTTAACTGCTGATCGGGAAGGATATTAATCCTAGCGCCTACTCCTAGCGCCCCCTGAGGGATTAATGCCTTAAAAACGCACACAATTACTGGCTACCCTGGTCTTAGACTACCCATAAGGCTGGTCGTAATGGTAGTATCATAACTAGTATCATGCATGCCAACTAGGCAATTTTGCTGAGGTGGCATAGCATTAAATGAAGAAAGAGAGGGTGTAGTATCATATCATGATACCGTATCATGTTAAATGCTATGCTACTTTGTGTCATGCATGGCAATAAATAGAGTACAACATGATACTAATATATGATACTATGCATTAGGGAGGTAGTATCATACACTAGTATCATATGCATGATACTAGTATATGATACTCCCCATTACAACCAGCCTAATGGGAGTAACATAGGTGGTAGCATCACACTTATCTAGGCAAAATAGATGATGTGGCATGTAATTAATAAAGAAAGAGAGACAAGTGGTAACATAGCTAGTTACTGTAACATCACACATATCAAGGCAAGATGTGTCTATAGCCTAATAAATGAAGTGTTGCATGTTACCACACATATGTTACTTCCCACTGTAGAGGTAGTAACATAGACTAATAACATGACCATGTTATTAGTCTATGTTAACATGACCATGTTATTAGTCTATGTTACTACCCATTGTGGCTAGTCTTACCAATTTAGTCTTTGGACCTAAGACTAGTCATAATGGGAGTAACTTGACTAGTAACATCACACATTTCAATACAAGATTGCTTATGTGGCAGCTAATTAATGAGGAGAGAGGGGTTTGTGGTAACTTAGTTAGTTACTGTAACATCACACATTTCAAGACATAACGAGTCTATAGCCTAATAAATGAACTCTTTCATGATACCACTCATATGTTACTACCCACTATGGAGGTAGTAACATAGACTAGTAACATCGGCAAGTTACTACTCTATGTTACTCCCCACTGTGAGCAGTCTAAGGGTGGTATCTCCAAGGGAGACCCTCAAAACATAAGTATATGTTCAAGCGGACATATTTGTTCACTTTTGCAATTTAATAGGGACCTATATCAGTCTGTCAAGCTGTCCAAACGTCCAAATTCTGATATTTTGGAGACAAACATGGGAGAGTTTTGCGGAATTCCGGACATGCTTGACCAGCAAGAGCAACAAATTCATGTCTAGTTTCATCCAATCTATCAGTGGTTTGTAAGAAGAAAAAGGGGGTGAAACCTTACTCCATGAAAAAATGAGCTTAGGTCTTAGTTCAAAATGAAACGAATATTTATCCCAACACATGCATGCAATCTGCATGTGAACAGCAGAAGCTAACACCAGAAACAATGTTACTCTTCATGAGCAACACACCATTCAGCAGCATCATGCTTAGTGTGCTGCTAATGTAACCGGCCTTTAGAAAATTACCCACTATGTCTCTTTATATATCGATAGGCCATATGCACCTTCTCTATTAGGTTCCTTCCATTGATCATCAGGTTATGAGATGTGCGTGTATAAAAAAAGGTTATGCGATGTATACTGTTACTGTAATGTTGGTTTGTTTTCTTGATAATAAGTTGAGATTTTAGAAGAATCTGGAAGGGAATATGAAAAATTCAAATCACCTACAGCAGGTCCAATAGAATCCACGAAAATTCAGCACACTTAAGGGCTTGTTTGGCTAATCCCCACCACATGGGGATTGGATGGCATTGAGGTAGATTTTGAATTGTTGGGGATTTAATCCCATGGGATATAGGGATATCCAAGGGATATACAAGGAGATATCCCATGGTGTATGCACTTTGCGGATGATGTGGTGCTAGTTGACGATAGTCGGACGGGGGTAAATAGAAAGTTAGAGTTATGGAGACAAACCTTGGAATCGAAAGGGTTTAGGCTTAGTAGAACTAAAACTGAGTACATGATGTGCAGTTTCAGTACTACTAGGTGTGAGGAGGAGGAGGTTAGCCTTGATGGCCAGGTGGTACCTCGGAAGGACACCTTTCGGTTGGGGTCAATGTTGCAGGAGGATGGGGGTATTGATGAAGATGTGAACCATCGAATCAAAGCCGGATGGATGAAGTGGCGCCAAGCTTCTGGCATTCTCTGTGACAAGAGAGTGCCACAAAAGCTAAAAGGCAAGTTCTACAGGACGGCGGTTCGACCCGCAATGTTGTATGGCGTGGAGTGTTGGCCGACTAAAAGGCGACATGTTCAACAGTTAGGTGTGGCGGAGATGCGTATGTTGAGATGGATGTGTGGCCACACGAGGAAGGATCGAGTCCGGAATGATGATATACGAGATAGAGTTGGGGTAGCACCAATTGAGGAAAAGCTTGTCCAACATCGTCTGAGATGGTTTGGGCATATTCAGCGCAGGCCTCCAGAAGCTCCAGTGCATAGCGGACGGCTAAAGCGTGCGGAGAATGTCAAGAGAGGGCGGGGTCGACCGAATTTGACATGGGAGGAGTCCGTTAAGAGAGACCTGAAGGATTGGAGTATCGACAAAGAGCGAGCTATGGACAGAGGTGCGTGGAAGCTTGCTATCCATGTGCCAGAGCCATGAGTTAGTTGCGAGATCTTACGGGTTTCACCTCTAGCCTACCCCACCTTGTTTGGGACTAAAGGCTTTGTTGTTGTTGTTGTTGGGGATTTAATCCCATACAACTCACCTGAAATCCCATGGAACCGAACAAGGCCTAAAGCGGGTTCTGTCCCATGCAAGAATGTGCAAACCCGTCAATCTGACCAGATTCGGTTTGATGGAGAAGTACATTCAATTGAAAATGTGATCAGATGGACACATAAGTTTTCTCTAGCTATGCTACTCAATGAGAGAAAGTATATTTGTTTGATTTATTATTTGTCTTCATATTCATCCACTTGTAATCACCGACAACACCACCGTGTACCGGTTCACCACCATGCTCGTTCCGCTCAGGGACCCGCCCACGTCTCAAATAGCGGTAGTCCTGCCGGAGTCTCCGACACCGCCACCACCACCAGCACCGTCATCCGATTTGGTCCCGCTGGTGAGTTGCAGGTGGTGGGTCGCCGTCGGCGTTGGTGCTGGATGCAGCGCTCTTGCTTTTGGGTGCCGTCTGCCGTGCTCGCTCTCTTCTTGCTATGGCGTCAGTGTTGGCGGCACGGTGACCGAAACACGAAGACCACCCTATGGTAGACTCCGGCGAAGGGAATTTTGAATCTTTTGATGTGGACGACGGTGGAGGCAGTGGACGATTAGACGTTCACAAGGCATTGTGGTCGCTGACCGTGCAGGACTACCGGATCTAGAAAGGGCTACATCAGGTTTCTTGGAGGAGCAGTGTTGCCAGTGTATCGGGATTCGACTCATCGGTCAACCGCACGGTGATCAACGGTGGTGTTGCGGCCGTGAAGCGCGTGCCCTGCGATGATGTGGGTGCTGAGACCGGGTGAACGTTCTCGGGCGCCTCAACCACTCGAGCCTCTGCATGCATGGCGGCTGCACGTACATGGTGTTCGAGTGTGCTGAGAACGCGGGCGCTCAGCGACTGGCTCCACGCCCACGGCGGTGAGGTGCTCGGGTGGCGCTGGACGTGGCAGGCGTGCACAACTACACCGACCTTCCGTACATGCTTCCGCGCCAGGCTCTTAAACTTCGGCCTCGCGAGCATGAGGCAGCTCTCTCCTTCTGCGTCGAAATCTCGTCGCGTAACCCGCATGCAGACTGTAGAATCTACGTCAGATCGGTCAGTGAGCTGTGGAGGAGGCGACCACCGACGGCCACCGTGGGAGAGGACGGGCACAAGGGTCACATCTGTCATCAGAAGCCAGGCAACGCAATCACCTCTGAGATGTTAAATAGTGCCACATCAGCTCTGGCATTTGTCATAGACATGCTCAAGCTACCCAAATCCACCCATCATTGTTATCTGCAAAAAGTTTACCGTAGACAAGGTTCTTTCAATATGGTGGGTTCTTTCAACTCTTTTTCGACAAAGGATGAATTTTATTTGCTCAAAATCAAGCATCAAGAGGATACAAACACAAAAAACACACATCCGGCCTCTGCATAGTTAGCATGCACACAACCAACCACAATGCAGCATAATAAAAATAAGCCAGCAAATAGTAAAGTCATATGAGACCAAAGCTATGCGTAGACGAGGAAAAAGAAAACCCCAAGCGATCAAACCCGTGATCGGCAAACTACAATAATGACCATATCTGCACCAATCATATCATGGCATTACACGGACAATGAGGTTCTTCAACAACAATGCCTTCAGGAAGGAAACACAACTCAAGGGTCACCATCACCGGATCAAACCCCAGAGCTTGAGACCGGGTGCTTGAGTAGCACCACCATTAAAGTCACTCAAGTGTTGTTACCACAACTTTTCCGCGATACTCGCAGCTACAAGCGAAATGATTGCGGCCGTTGGACAACTATTCCTCCGCGTCAAGTCGTCATCCATAATTTGCATCACACCGCCGAAGATGACCATTGGATCTTGGGGATGAACACTCCCAAAGACTTTTTGATGACCACCGTCGTCATGAGCCATATGTGGTCATGGCATCACAAGCTGCAGTCACTCCATCAGCCAATCAGATCTGGATCACCAAAACCAGCCCGTGGACCGTAGCGCCACCAGCAAACCACAACTCGTGTGACGTCCAGCAGCCCGCTACCATGGTCTACCTTTCAGCAGAGAGTCTAATCCATGTCGGCCCCATCAAATCTGGACGGATATGATCGGAGACCCGCCTGCAGATAGGCGAACCCACGCAGCACCATTTGGAATCATAGGCCCGGCGTCCTCCACACCAAGCTCCCACTAAATCAGCCATCATGGGGCGGATCCATAGCGGCAGGCCTACCGGGCTCCTCCGTCACAGTCACGAGCCTCCACACAGTTGGGAGCCACCTTTCGCGCTACTCCAGCCATCGCAGATCACCCCCTCCAACCGCTTACAGATCGACGCGCCGATGGGCACTGAGCTCAGCCGCCCAACCAGACGCAGCGCCGCCCTCAGAGTGCGCCATGTCGGCTGCCGCCACCGTCATCTGCACGGGCTTCGCCCGGCCGCGACCTCCAGCGGCAGTACGCTCTGTCGGTGCTATGTTGAAGATGCACCCGTGTTGCCCTAGGCAGGACGTCGCGGGGCAAAGCGTTTTTCTCGGCGTCCGTTATTTCAACTTTATGAATAACGGAAAATTATGTGCAGCTGGCCAACACAAGAAACACTTAGTTCTCGTGAGATACACACCATTCGGCAGCATCATGCTTATAGTGCTGCCAACGTAACCGACCTTGGGAACATTACTCCCAGCGTCTCTTTATATATGTCTAAGCTATATGCACATTTTCTGCTGGGTTGGTTCCCTTCGGTTGGTCATCTGGTTAGGGCATCTCCAGCCGCGCCCCCAAGAAGGCCTCCCCAGGCGATTTTTTTGCGCGGCGCCAAACGTCGATCGCGCCCAGACGCCGAAAATCGCCGGTTCGGGCCTTTTTCCGCCCGGCGGTCACAGGTCAACCCGCGCGCTGGGAGCCGTTAGAGGCTCGGCGCTAGTGAAAAGCGCGCCTGGCCCACGCCGACAGGGGAAAAGTCAAGTTTTTCTTCCCCGACTCGCCTCGCACCCCCCGCGCCCTCGGCCACCACTAGCTGTATCCCGGCGACGGTCGCCGGCCTACTCCGCCTAGATAGCCATTCCCCGCCTGAAAATAGTAGCGCTTCGCCGCGGCAACCCCTCCCCGCAGCACTAGGCGGTGCCCGCCGCCGTTTCTGGCTGCGGAGGCGCGGTTTAACGGCGGGTACATGCCCACGAGCGCAAGGTGTTCGGCGTTTTGACTGACTCGGCGATGGACTCCGATGAGGAGGAAGAGCTCGCCGCGCTGCTGGAGGAGGAAGCGCGCCGACGCCCGTGAAGAAGAGCATCGATGGTGCTCGCCGCCCTCGCCAGCTCTTGGCGAGCAATGAAAAGCAGCGTCGAGGGCTCGGCGCCGGGCGGTGAAAGTAAAGAACCGCATCGCTCGCAAGGCTCTGCATGCTCTACTCCGACTACTTCGCCGATGCTCCACTTCATGGCGAGAGAACATTTCGGCGCCGTTATCGGATGAGCCAAAGCTCTTCCTCAGATTGTGAATTCCATCCGGAGTTCGACAACTACTTCAAGTGCAAGATGGATTGCTTTGGCGCTCTTGGATTCACCTCCATCCGAAGTGCACGACAGCGATGAGGATGCTTGCATATGGAGCTCCCGGTGATTCACTCGACGACTATGGGCGCATGGCCGAGTCCACCAGCATAGAGTGTTTCTACAAGTTCTGTCGGGCAGTGGTGGCAGTGTTTGGGCCACAATACTTGAGAGCACCCAATGCGGAAGACATTGCTCGGATCCTAGCCCAGAATGCAGCAAGAGGATTTCCTGGGATGCTTGGAAGCATCGACTGCATGCATTGGAAATGGAAGAACTGCCCATTTGGTTGGCAGGGGATGTACAAAGGCGCGGAAGGCGGTTGCAGTGTGGTGCTTGAGGCGGTAGCCACACAGGACCTCTGGATTTGGCACTCCTTTGGTATGCCAGGAACTCACAATGACATCAACGTGTTGCAGTGCTCTCCTGTTTTTGCCAAGCTCGTTGAGGGCCATTCTCCTCCGGTGAACTTCGAGATCAATGGGCACCAATACAACAAGGGGTACTATCTAGCTGACGGCATCTATCCGCGATGGTCGACATTTGTGAAGACGATCTCAAACCCGTGCCAGGAGGCAAGAACGCTGGTTTGCGAAGGTTCGTGGAGGCTTGCGGGAAGGATGTCGGCGGGCATTTGGTGTGCTCCAATCTCGATTCACTGTTGTTCGGTACCCCGCTCAGACCTGGTCGAAAGATCAAATGTGGGAGATCATGACTTGCTGTGTCATCTTGCACAACATGATCATCGAGAGCGAGCAAGAAGACCCAGTGTTTGACACTGAACCATACTACAGGCAGGGTCCTCTAGCTGAAGTTGATCACCAGCTACCGGTGTCGTGGTTCTAAGTCTGACAGTAGAGTGGGGGGTAGGTATGGAGAGGCAAGGTCCTAGCTATGGAGAGGTTGTGAACACAAGCGATGTACGAGTTCAGGCCCTTCTCGGAGGAAGTAAAAGCCCTACGTCTCGGAGCCCTGAGGCGGTCGAGTGGATTATCTGTGTAGGTGTTACAAGAGTGCGAACCCCTCTGCCTGTGGGGGGGTGGCTTATATAGAGTGCGCCAGGACCCCAGCCAGCCCACATAATGTAGAGGTTAAAGTACATTAAGCCTCGGGCGTTACTGGTAACGCCCCTCATAAAGTGCCTTAACTATCATTAAGTCTATTCAATTACAGGCCGTTGCGTTGCGGAGTGCCTCCTGACCTTCTGGTGGTCGAGTGTATCTTCATGGTCGAGTGAGTCTCCATGGTCGAGTCCTTCTAGCCAGTCGAGTGGGTTCCTCGTTGGTCGACTGGAAGGTGATCTCTTCTAAGGGTATCCTTGGGTAGGACGTTTAGGTCAGGCCTATGACCCTACCCTAGGTACATGAATCCATCATTAGCCCCCGAATGGGTCGAGGCTTGAATGAGGAAGGAGTTGATGCTGTTTCCGATTGAAGTCTGGCATGCTGGTTCTGCGTCTTCTTTGACCAAGATATTCTTTGTTGATAATGAGCAACTTTTCTTCAGTCGACTCGATCCATTCTTGTTCTTTCGTCGAGTGATTTTTATACTTTGCCGGTTCGAGTGACGAATCGCAGGAAATCTCGCACCGGGCAGACCGGTCTGCCGTTCGCGGATTTTGCGGGATACGAAATTTGGGGAAGCGCGCGAAGCGGAACGGACCGTGGCCGGACGGGACAGGACATGGACGCCTCGATCTCCGCGCCGCTTTTTCCGCCACGTATCGTGTCAATGCAACAGTTTTGGGATATGATTGGATCGCCCGGGTCCACCTGTCATCCACTCGGAAGGGATGTTATAAATGCGATTTGTGAGGGTTTCTGCACAGTACCTCATTCTTCCTCCCCCACTCTCTTCGTCTCCGCCCAACGCAACTGCTGTCGCCCCCGCAATGCTCTCTCTTGCGCACTTCGCCGGCGACCATGGGCAAGGAGAAGACGGCGGTGCTGGAGCGCGCGAAGAAGGCGTCGGCGGTGGAGAAGGCGTCGGCAGCTGAGAAGGCGAAGGGGAGATCCACCAGCCGCAGCGGGTCTTCGCCGAGATCCCGCCGCCAAGGGCTGGGTCCAGGAGATTGGATCGATCGACCATCGAGGAGAAGGATCTCCTTGACATGGCCGACGACGGGCTGATCCCCACGGCGCCGCAAGACTTCACGGCAAAGAGTGGCAGCCTCACCGGAGGAGGGTGAGTGTGTGCTCTGGCCGCCCATGTCGATCGAGGATTTTCCCCGCCGAGTGTTTTCTTTCGTGGATTTTGAACTTCTTTGGAGCCCAGCTCCACCACTTTACTCCAAACTCCATCGCAGATCTTGCTGCATTTGTATCCATGTGTGAAAACTTCACGGGCTGTCGATCCGACTGGGCTTGTTCAAGCACATCTTCACATGTCGTTCTCGGTCGTGAAGAAGGCGAGTCCAGTGATGAGAAACCCAAGTGGTCCAGATAAAAGGGGCCTAGGAATCCAGTGAGGAATAAGAGCACCTTCCCAGCTATGTCTTTTCCCGAGTCGGTCAGGGTGGGCATCGACCTGGTTCTATCGCTGTAATGAGCCGACGCTGGTCGACGAGTGGACTTCCTCCATTCACCATGAGTCGAGTGAACAAACCCTCCTCTCTGAAGGTGGTTCCGGAGGAGAGAGCTGATGTGAAGATGTTGATGGATCGCGTGGTGCAGCTGGTTCGGGACGGTGTGACTGGCATGGACCTCTTGGAGGTTTTCCTTCGAAGGCGAATCCAGCCTCTTCAGTTCCGGAGCCACTGCATGTGGCTGTACTGCGGAACCGAAGACGAGACTCGAGTCCACCCGGAGGCAGTCGACGACGCCATAGTGGAAAGGTGGATGGCCGCGATCACTGGGAACAAGGACAACCCTCGTGGATCCAGGAGGATTTCTCCACTCGACCATCACAGCGTTCCAGAGAAGGTATATTTGCTCTGCTTTCCATTGTATGTCTGTTGAATGCGTTTCTGTATGTCCTGCAATTTGGTCGATTGAGCTCTGTCTTGACGTTTTCCAGGCCCTTACCAAGCTGTACTCAATGCCCAACGAAGCTCAGGCTCCAACAGAGGAGGTTGAAGCCAGCGGGGGTGAGAGCCAGGAAGAGTGGGATTCAGACGCTGCTGAGGATGATGATGACGACGACGACGATGATGAGGATGAAGTAGAGGAGAAGGAGGAGGAGGTTGCACCACCGCGCTCGGAAAGGCGGTCGAAACTTGTTCATGACCCTTCGACTGAACGCGGTAAGGGAGTCACGACTGTCTCGCAGTCGACCAAACGCCCTCGGACCGCTTCTCCGGTGCCGACTGAGAAGGCGCCGAAGCAGTCGAAGGTAGCTCCGTCGAGGCCAACCAAGCCTCTGCCAAAAATGAAGGTGTCTATCCCCACCATATCAGGGTAAACGCATTACTTAAGTCTTCCTGTTCTGTACAAGCTTTATCTCTGGTTGATACTTGAATTAATCGACTGATTCTTTGAAACTTCAGTGCTGCGACTTCTGAAACCTCAGGCAAGGCTGAGGTCCATGAGATGGAGGACGCGGCAACCTCAAATCCTGGTACTATATCCTTAATTCCGTTCTTTAGTCGACTGACTTATAGTTTCTAACTTTGATTCTTTTCTGAAGCTCCAACCAATGACATTATCACTCTTCCTGATGATGATGATGAGGATGAAGAACCATTGAGGCATAGGAGGAGCAGGAAGGTGTCCACTGGCAAAGCAACCCAAGATGTGACGGCGCCCGAGACTGTTGGCACGGAGGGGGAGAACACCACTCGTCATACCGTGTCTTTCGTGGTGCCGTTGACGAGTGCTCAACCCACTTCGTCGAGTGCTGGGCAACCTTCGCTCTTCACCACGCACCACGTCCCGGAGGACCAAGCTAGTGCTGCTAAGGAGGCGATACACCAGGCAGGGATCATGATGGAGCAGGTGAAGATCGTCCGGGATGCAAGCCAAGCGGCTTATGATGCCAGCTCTGCTCTTCAAAGCAATGTTCAGGTCAGTCGACCACAGCCTGTTCTGTTAGGATATGCTATCAAAACTTCTTTTCTTTCTGAAATCCATAGCAATCACCCCCTGGGTGTGTTGATAAAAACTCCGTGTTAGCGGGGCACGCTGAGTGCACCCGCTGGGTGTAAGTCCCAAGGCTAAGGTCATTGCTGGCGATCGGCCTTAGGCTTTATAAGTAAAGATTGATCATCATTCGACTAGGACGAATGGGTTTCTGAAACCAGTGGGGGCACGCTGAGTGCACCCACTCGGTGTAGTCTCTGAGGCGTCGTGGTCGATCACGGCGATTGATTACGATCTGAAGAAGTTTCCCTTTTTTTTGGTCGACTGGTCAACTCTGTTTTGGATAGGACCAGTGGGGGCACGCTGAGTGCAACCACTGGGCGTAGTCCCCGAGACTACGGTCGAATGCTTGCATTCGACTGTGGTCTTAGAAACGTATGATTTTCCCTTATTCACTCGAAAGTGAATCATCTTTGACATTTTGTCGATTGATTCTTCGTAGAAATCCTGTGATCTTGCGGCGCGTTATACTGAATTGGAACAGAAGCATATTCAGCTCGAGTTGGACTTGAAGCTAGTGCAGGAGAATCTGACGAAGGCGAAGGAGGAGACCAAAGGTATGTTCGGTGAGACTTCGACGACTCCTTTCTCCTCTCATTTGTTTCAAATCTGACTTTGCTGTAATTTGCAGGCAAGGTGAAGGAAGCCCAGAGGAAGAAGGATCTTGAGCTATCAGAGAAGACCAAGCTTGTTGACGAGAAGTTAGCTTCAGTCACCAAGCTCGAACAGGACAACACCAATCTGAAGGCTGCTCTGGCAATTGCCACCAAGGATGTTGACCGACTGAAAGTTGACAAGACCACTCTGACTGAGAAGATCAACCAATTGACCTGGAAGAAGAACGACCTGGAAGGCTTCCTGGGTGGTCTTGCTAAGAAACTGTTCCTTATGCTTGAAGGTAATCTTTTACCCTCGACCAATTCTTCCAACTGTGATGTTCCCATTCGACCATTGTCTTGACTCGGGGTTTTGTCTTTGCAGAATTCTGTCGCAACTTTGAAGAAGAAACCAGCCAGTTGGAGCTGAACCTTGACCCCGTCAATTCCCCGGTGAATGATGAAGTTGCCATGAATGTCTTCCGACTGGAGTCCCGTGTTGCAGCTGTCGTGGACTACCTCGCGAGGCTGAAGGTTGCTACGTCCCGCATCGACTCGACGCTCTGGCCAGGGGCAACACTCCAAAATGACCTCGAGTCGCTGATGGCTCGATTGAACGTCGTCCCTGACCGAGTGCAGGAGTGGAAGAAGTCTTCGGCTCGGTGTGGCGCAGATGTCGCCTGCGTGCTCGGCGCGAGTCCATCGCAAGGATGCACGAGAAGATAAGTGGCGGCTCTCCGAGTGGCCAACACCAAGAAACACGACTTCAGGTCCTTCATGGAAACTTTCATCGCTGCTGCTACACGGATCGCAGATGGGATCGACCTCGATGAGTTCGTTGCTCCTTCCAGCCCTCCACAGGAGGGGTAAAAAACTTCCTTTAAGTCTGACACTTTAAATTTGCCTCGGTATGCCGAGTGGAATTGTAACCGATAAAACCTTAACAGGCTTAGTGCCTGAGCACTCTCGGTTCCTTTAGGTATCGACCTAAACTTGGATTTGATGTTTGGATATGATTGCCTTTGGCTCGAATTGCTTCTTTGCAGGTTCACAGCAAGATGCCTACTGCAGACGACTTATTCCTTAGGCGAGCACTGGGCTGCAGCTAAGCCCCCGAGTGAGAGGTTTGCTCTTCACTCGGTGGGATTTTTTATATCTTAGGCGAGCACTGGGCTGCAGCTAAGCCCCCGAGTGAGAGGTTTGCTCTTCACTCGGTAGGATTTTTTTTATATCTTAGGCGAGCACTGGGCTGCAGCTAAGCCTCCGAGTGAGAGGTTTGCTCTTCACTCGGTAGGATTTTTTATACCTTAGGCGAGCACTGGGCTGCAGCTAAGCCCCCGAGTGAGAGGTTTGCTCTTCACTCGGTAGGATTTTTTATACCTTAGGCGAGCACTGGGCTGCAGCTAAGCCTCCGAGTGAGAGGTTTGCTCTTCACTCGGCAGGATTTTTTATACCTTAGACGAGCACTGGGCTGCAGCTAAGCCCCCGAGTGAGAGGTTTGCTCTTCACTCGGTAGGATTTCTGTTGTATTTGTGGCGAAGCTCGGAGGAGAAGGTCGCAGTCGACCTGCACCTCGTCTTCCTTGCGAGCGCACATTATACTTATGGTGTAACTCGGAGGAGAGGGTCGCAGTCGACCTGCGCTTCGTCCTCCTTGTAAGCCCACACATTGTACTTATGGTGTAGCTCGGAGGGGAGGGTCGCAGTCGACCTGTGCCTCGTCCTCCTTGCGAGCGTACGTTGTACTTAGGCGAGTACTTGGACTGCAGCTAAGCCTCCGAGTGGAAGTCTGGCTTCTCACTCGGTAGGATTTTTAATAACTTAGACGAGCACAGGGCTGTAGCTAAGCCTCCGAGTGGAAGTCTGGCTTACCACTCGGTAGGATTTTTAGTTACTTAGGCGAGCACTGGGCTGCAGCTAAGCCCCCGAGTGGAAGTCTGGCTTACCACTCAGTAGGATTTTTTAGTTACTTAGGCGAGCACTGGGCTGCAGCTAAGCCTCCGAGTGGAAGTCTGGCTTACCACTAAGTAGGATTTTTATAACTTAGGCGAAGCGGATTCGCGGCTAAGCCTCCGAGTGGAAATCTGGCTTACCACTCGGTAGGATTTGTACAAACTTAGGCGAAACGGATTCGCGGCTAAGCCACCCACTGGGGGAAATTTTACTGGACAAAAATAAAAAGTGACAAAAATTATGAAGGAATTATGACACTATTATTTCGAAATCCATGAACTACAGAAGTATTTTATTACAACTCATCCGAGTGAAAAACTTTAAGTGTAAAACGGGCGGAGCAGATCCGCATTCCAAGCTCGGGGCTCTTCGATATTGTGTTCGACGTTGTAGAGACGATATGCCCTGCCAGGAGAACCTTGGTGATGATGAAGGGTCTTTCCTGGGAGGGAGCGAGCTTATGTTGTTTCGCTGATCCACTCGGAGAACTAGATCCCTTCTGGAAGGCTCGACCTCTCACATTTCGGGCGTAAAAGTCGGCGCAAGTCTTCTTTGGTAGATGGTCGGCGGATCGAGCCATCTCCCTTTCCTCCTCTAGAAGGTCGACTGTGTCCTGACGCGCTTGCTCAGCTTCTGCTTCGTTGTAAAGTTCAATTCGGGGAGCGTTGTGAAGAAGATCACTCGGCAGGACTGCTTCAGCTCCATAGACCAAGAAGAATGGAGTTCTTCCGGTCGACCGATTAGGCGTGGTCCGCAAACCCCAAAGCACTGAAGGGAGTTCGTCAACCCATGCCCCAGCCGCATGCTTGAGATCTCGCATCAGTCGGGGTTTCAGACCCTTGAGGATTAAGCCATTGGCCCATTCTGCCTGTCCATTCGACTGCGGATGGGCGACTGAAGCGTAGTCGACTCGCGTGCCTTGAGCGTTGCAGAAATCCTTGAATTCTTCTGAGTCAAAATTCGACCCATTATCTGTGATAATGCTGTGCGGGACTCCATATCGGAACGTCAGCTCTCTGATGAAGGAAACAGCAGTACCGGCATCAAGATTCTTGATTGGTTTAGCTTCAATCCACTTGGTGAACTTGTCGACTGCTACCAGTACATGCGTGAAACCACTACGACCCGTTCTCAAGGGACCGACCATGTCCAACCCCCATACTGCGAACGGCCAGACGAGCGGAATGGTCTTAAGAGCTGACGCAGCCTTGTGCGACATATTGGAATAGAACTGACATCCTTCGCACTTGTCCACTATTTCCTTCGCCATCTCATTCGCCCTCGGCCAATAAAATCCGGCTCGCTATGCTTTGGCTACAATGGTCCGAGAGGACGCATGGTGACCACAGGTCCCCGAGTGGATGTCATTGAGTATGACTCGACCTTCTTCTGGTGTTATACATTTCTGACCAACTCCAGTCGGGCTTTCTCTATATAGCTGTCCTTTGATAACGATAAAGGCTTTTGATCGACGGACGATCTGCCGAGCCTCTTCCTCATCTTTTGGGAGTTCTTTTCTCAGGATATATGCGATGTAGGGAATTGTCCAATCGGGAGTGACCACTAAAACTTCCATAACCAAGTCGACCACCGCTGGGACCTCAACTTCAGTCGGATCCGTGGCACTCTTGGGCTGTGGAGCTTCTTCTGTGAAGGGATCTTCTTTAACTGACGGAGTGTGTATATGCTCCAAAAACACACCACTCGGAATGGCTTCTCTTTTGGAACCTATCTTGGCCAGATCATCTGCTGCCTGATTTTTCAGTCGGGGGATGTGATGGAGTTCCAACCCCTCGAACTTCTTTTCCAGCTTCCTCACTGCATTGCATTATCCAGTCATGGCTGGGCTTCTCACGTCCCACTCCTTCATCACCTGGTTGAGCACCAAATCTGAGTCGCCATAGACCATCAGGCGACGGACGCCGAGTGAGATGGCCATGCGCAACCCATATAAAAGGGCCTCGTACTCTGCCTCATTGTTTGAGGAATCAAAGTGAATCTGGAGCACATACTTAAGCTTATCTCCTCTGGGGGAAACCAGAACAACCCCAGCACCGGAACCATTCAGCATTTTAGAGCCGTCAAAGAACATGGTCCAATGCTCCGAGTGAACTTCAGTCGGTTGCTGTTGTTCAATCCACTCGGCAAGGAAATCCGCTATTGCCTGGGACTTAATGGCTTTCTTTGCCTCAAATTTGATATCAAGGGGAAGAAGTTCAATCGCCCATTTCGCCACTCGACCGGTTGCGTCTCTATTGTGCAGAATCTCTGATAAAGGAGCGTCACTGACGACTGTGATAGAATGATCAGAGAAATAATGAGCAACCTTCTTCGTGGTCATGTATATTCCATACACAAGCTTCTGATAATGTGGATATCGCTGCTTGGATGGAGTCAATACTTCGCACAAATAATACTTTCGGGCGTTGAACTTTGAAGGCTTTTCCTTCCTCTTCCCGCTCGACCGTAAGCCTCAGATCGACGACTTGTCCTGTGGCTGCGATATAGAGCAACAGAGGCTCTTTGCTGATTGGAGCAGCAAGCAACGGCTGGGTGGAGAGCAGAGCTTTTAGCTCGGCAAACGTTGCATCAGCTTCTGGAGTCCACTCGAACTTGTCGGCCTTCTTCATCAGTCGGTAAAGAGGCAATGCTTTTTCACCGAGTCGTGAGATGAATTGACTTAATGCGGCCAAGCATCTAGTAAGCTTCTGGACGTCGTGCACTCGCACAGGGCGTTTCATTCGGAGAATAGTTCCGATCTTCTCGGGATTAGCATCGATCCCTCGTTCGGAAACGAGAAAACCGAGTAATTTTCCACCAGGAACTCCGAATGTGCACTTTGACGGATTGAGCTTGATATCGTACCTTTTGAGGTTGGCAAATGTTTTGGCGAGGTCAGCAAGCAGGTCGGAACCTTTTCGCGACTTAACAACGATATCATCCATATACGCTTCCACATTCCGACTGATTTGAGTGAGAAGACACTTCTGAATCATTCGCAAAAATGTGGCTCCGGCATTCTTGAGGCCGAATGGCATGGTGATATAGCAGAAGCACCCGAATGGAGTGATGAAAGCTGTTTTTATTTTGTTGGGTCCATACAGACGGATCTGATGATACCCGGAAGATGCATCTAGAAAAGACAATGCTCTCACATCCGTGGAGATGTGGGTCGGGCGAAATCTGATTCTGTGGCCGGCTTCTTGGATCGCAACAAATCACTCGGATCTGCGTTTTGCTTGTATTCTTCGAATCCGACCGCTGTCACTTGGGAGTCGGCAATCTTGAACCCTTCGAAAGCACTCTTACGCCTTTTTTCGATCGCGGTGATGGTGTCGCCTCCCCAAAAGTCAACAATTTGATCTCACCTCACGGTTAATGACTTTCGACGACTTTTGCTTTCCACATCTGCGAAGATCATCGAGTGGAGTTGACATGTGGATATTCTTCCTCACCGTCCTCTTTGTGACGGCCTTGTCTCGCTCCTTCTCCTTGTCCTTAGACTGTTTTCCCAAACCGCTGGATCGAGTCGACATCTTTGGCAGTGGTGTGCTTTGGATAAATGAAGTTGCCCTCATCATCTTTCTTCGTGTGAATATGGCATGGCATATCCATCATGTCATTTCCTTCCTTATCCTTTACTTTCTTAGGATTCCGGGATCCTTTTGGCTTCCCTTGAACTTCCCTTGAGGTGGCCTCACCAGATGCGAGGGTCATGTCTCGGTTCGACCAAACTTCAGACTCAATTCCTGTTCTTGACGCCAGATGGTGCGGGGTAATCCACCTCTGAATGTACTCTCGGAGAGTTTCATTGGTCTTACGCACACAGACTTGCAGCTCAAACCAAATGATCACTTCGGGCAGGCGCGATTGATGTGCTTCCCGCCGCGAGGCGGGGATCGTGGAGCCGACGGATCAGAAAGTCAATGCACATGCGGGGCGAGTTGTCCTTCTTGGGAACCATGACAACATTAGCGAGCCACATGGTATATCTCTCTTGCGCCAATAGTCGAGCCACTTCTTCACCGCCTTTCTCTTACGGGCGGACCGCCGAAGATGCTCTTTACTGGTGCTGACTTGTCGACTGGGAGGCGATGCTGCAGTTTCCAGGAACACGGCATGCTGGCTTCCATGCGAGTCACGGAGGAACTGGATGGCGCTTCTTCCTATTTGGTCGAGTGTCGTGGAGATGTGGGTCGGGGCTGCATTGGGGTCGGTCGGGTGAATGTGGTGGCCGTCTCACGCAATGAAAGTCTGTGGCAGCTTCTTGGATCGCAACAAATCTCGGATCTGCGTTTTGCTTGTATTCTTGAATCGACCGGTCACTTGGGATCGGCATCTTGAACCCATACGAAAGCACTCACGCCTTTTTCGATCGCGGTCGTGATCATCCCTTTGGCATTTTCAGTTTGAGGGTAACATGGTCGAGCCATGAATCGTATGAGGCTGGCCTCCCCAAAATTGGTATGCACTGAAAATCCACAACCTGTCAATTTTTCCTTGCGAAAATGCTTGAATCACCAAAACCACGTCGAGCTATTTGGCGAGTGAGTTGGCGTTCACCTCTCTTGCTTTGGATAAATGAAGTTGCCCTCATCATCTTTCTTCGTGTGAATATGGCATGGCATATCCATCATGTCATTTCCTTCCTTATCCTTTACTTTCTTAGGATTGATCCTTTTGGCTTCCCCTTGAACTTCCCTTGAGTCACGGCGAGGGCCTCACCTCTTGGCTCATCCGATCATTGGAATTTCCCTTTTCCGTGACTTGGCTTGTACTTGCCGCAGTCGGATGGTGCTTGATAGCAATCTCCATCATTCGACTCAAGGTCATGTCTCGGTTCGACCATGATCGGACACATTTTCCACGTATGGTGCGGGGTAATCCACCTCTGAATGTACTCTCGGAGAGTTTCATTGGTCTTCGCACACAGACTTGCAGCTCTGTCAAACCAGCCGGTCGCTTGCGTGTTCCTTCAATAGTCTCGATTTAACACTGGGACAAATCTTCCCAAGTGTATATCTCGCTAGGAGGTAATCGATTCAGCCATGCTCGCAGAACCTTCCAACATGAGGGGCAAATGCTTCATGGCCACCTCGTCATTCCCACCACCAATCTGAACAGCCGCTCGGTAATCTTCAAGCCAAGTTTGAGGCTTGGACTCCCTAGTGAATTCTTGACGACTGTTGCTAACCCGAAATTGGGGAATCACTGCGGCTCGATAGCCTCGCTAAAACACTCGGACCGAAACATGCACTTTCGCTTATGGGTGCATCCTCTCGGTCCGCCTCGATGGGCTCTGTTCGGTCGACCAAGCCTTGCACGATAATGGATCGCGCGTCGAAGCTCTGGTTCCACAGGGTCATTGGAACTCTTCGCCCGTCTTGGTGACATCATCATCCTGCCGCCGAGGCGTAAGACCCTTCCCTCGGGGGAAGCAGCACTCGGCGCTTTGTCATCCAGGTCGAATCGGTCTCCATACTGATCCCGCGGTTGTCGCGCCCTTCCCGCCGTGGAGGCGATCTGGGGCTGGAGCCGATGAATAAAGATTCGCAGCGACGGATCGATTGTGAATTCATTGCTGCGGATCGCGACACGGCTGAGTTCTGGTCTCCTGCTGCTCGGAGTAAATCTCGATCGCATCAAGCCTCTCCCGGCTTCCGGCGAGAAGGCTGGATGGACTCTGCTATCTGATGCTAAATTCTGAATTGGCGGCGGTATAGGTTGTCGGCGTCGACTACAAGCGAGGTTCTCAAGCGGCGTTAAGCGACATTAATGAGTTCGAGCCTCTCTCGATGGGAGTATGCAGGCATCCATGTTCCTTGGGGAAGTAAAGTCGAGCCTCTTCGTGGTCTTGTCGGTCACCTCCACCGCCGCGCCGCCCCATGAGGCGGGAGGTCGGGACCGTCGTGGATTATCTCGCTATGTCGGAGGTGTTACAGAGGGACTCGCGGGCTCAATTGCCGCGACCGAGCGATGGCTATCTGGCGAGCCATCTGCGTGGGGAGTCTCGTGGCTGGCCGGAGACCGGGCGGGGACGATAGTCGACCGATCACGGGTCGACGGTTGCCGCAGCAGAACGCCGCGGACACATGCGCGAAGTCGTCGCGACCATGGACGGGAGCCCGATGTCGAGTGGAGCCTCCCGAGCGCGAGTCATCGGCGACAAAGGTACGGATCTCGCGCCTCAACCAAAACTCCAGCAGTCATCATGATGAAAGTACTGAAGTACCGCATCTCCACAAATCGCTAAAACACCTGCCCCACGGTGGGCGGCGTGGTTCTAAGTCCGACAAGAGAGTGGGGGTAGGTATGGAGAGGCAAGGTCCTAGCTATGGAGAGGTTGTGAACACAAGCCTGAGTTCAGCCCTTCTCGGAGGAAGTAAAGCCCCACGCCTCGGAAGGCGGTCGAGTGGATTATCTGTGTAGGTGTTACAAGAGTGCGAACCCCTCTCGCCTGTGGGGGGTGGCTATTGCGCCAGACCCCAGCCAGCCCACATAATGGAGAGGTTAAGTACATTAAGCCTGGGGCGTTACTGGTAACGCCCCTCATAAAGTGCCTTAACTATCATTAAGTCTATTCAATTACAGGCCGTTGCGTTGCGGAGTGCCTGCTGACCTTCTGGTGGTCGAGTGTATCTTCATGGTCGAGTGAGTCTCCATGGTCGAGTCCTTCTAGCCAGTCGAGTGGGTTCCTCGTTGGTCGACTGGAAGGTGATCTCTTCTAAGGGTATCCTTGGGTAGGACGTTTAGGTCAGGCCTATGACCCTACCCTAAGTACATGAATCCATCAACCGGCAACTTGGACTGCCTATCTCAGTATGCGTCAAGAGATCCGAGACCCACAGGTGCATCATCAACTGCAGAAATATCTGATTGAGCACCTATGGAGGCTCAAGGGGGACGCCGCGTGATGAAATACGAGTTTTTATTTGTTGAACTATATAATTTGTATTGAACTATTTGTTGTTGTACTATTTTGTTGAAGTATTTGATTTTTCTGTGATGAAATATGTGATAAGGAATAATTATATTGATAAATGAACGCCGAGAAAGGGCGAAACCACGCCAAATATGGGCCTATTCTCGCCCATATGGGCCGTTTATTCGCCGAAATTGGGCTGCCAAGTGGGCCAATTTGGCGCTGGGCGAATGGGCGGCGATCGGGGAAAAACCGCCCCAGCGCCGAGTGTCACGCCGGCTCGCCCCCAGGGGGCAATTTTTGTGCGTCCTGGGGGGCCAACGGCTGGAGATGCCCTTAGGAGTCTACACTGTTAATGAATTGTTGGTGTGTTTTCTTCCTAAGGAGTTGAGATTTTAGAAGAAACAGAAAGAGAACATAGGCAAACGCCCTCATCGGTGGTGTAGTCCGATTACAGAAAGGCGTCTTCCCACCGAGGATAGTTGTCGTCAAAGGTCGATGCAGATCCAGTTCGCACCGTGCTAGACAGATTTTCCTTAGGGAACGTGTTGTATTGAGTAAAGATGACGTGAAGACATCAGCCTCCTAGGCGAGAGCGGCGACGGTGAGGACGGGCTCGCGCGCTCCTGTTAGTTGGACGAGCAATCCGACGACACATGGCGTATTGCATTTAATGCGATCGTATACATACAGCCATGAGAACAGTACCGTGCAAAGCCAAAGCCGTGTAAAATGACGGATAAGTAGCGGTCCATGGTTACGCTGTTCCGTTGGTACAGATCTCTTGTCACGGTACAGAACGACGAATGACAACTGCGCGGAGGCGGGCAGCTGCTGCGAGTCATCGACCAAAGTCGTCCATGGATCCACCACCGACGTCGACGATGACCCCAACCCATCAAAGCGGGCAAGGCTTCATGAATAAAAAACTTTGGTCCGTGGTTACTACTGACAAGCTGAAGTTACAGCCGCCTCGAGGAGTAAAAAAGCCCGGATTATCCTAGTTGTTTGTGTTAAGAGTAGTCGGCTAGTAGTTTGTATGGAAAAATAAAAGTAGCGTCCGCGTTAGGATAAAATATTTGTGCTCCCAGTGTTATGCTAGTAGGTTTGTACGTAAAAATAAAATTAGGATCCGCAAGAGCCACGGTTTTGCTTCCACGAGAGGCACGACCATGACTCTCGAAAACGAAAAAAAAATTGTGTTTTCTGTTTTTTTTTCTTTCGTTAGATGCACGGTTTTGCTTTCGCGAGAGGCGCGACCGTGTCTCTCAAAAACGAAAAAAACGTGTTTTCTATTTTTTTTTCTTTCGCGAGAGGCACGGTCTTGTTCCCGTGAGAGGCATGGTTGTGCTTCCACGAGAGACACGTCCATGCCTTCTCGGAAACAGAAAATAAAGGGTCTTCTATTTTTTTTCTTTCGCGAGAGGCACGATTTTGTTTCCGCGAGAGGCACGGTTGTGATTTCACGAAAGGCACCGTCGTGACTCTTTCGGAAAGAAAAAAAACATGCTCCCGGTTCGTTTTTTTGTCTGTTTTTTTCGTGAAAAAAATTTCGTCAAAACCTATCAACATGGGATCTAGTTTTGAAGATCTCGACGCGATAAATCCAACGGTGAAAACATTTTGCTTTCGCGAGATGCACGTTTTTGCTTCCGCGAGATGCATGGTTTAGCTTCCGCGAGATGCACGTTTTTGCTTTCGCGAGAGGCACGACCATGACTCTCGGAAACGAAAAAAAAATTGTGTTTTCTGTTTTTTTTTCTTTCGTTAGATGCACGGTTTTGCTTTCGCGAGAGGCGCGACCGTGTCTCTCAAAAACGAAAAAAACGTGTTTTCTATTTTTTTTTCTTTCGCGAGAGGCACGGTCTTGTTCCCGTGAGAGGCATGGTTGTGCTTCCACGAGAGACACGTCCATGCCTTCTCGGAAACAGAAAATAAAGGGTCTTCTATTTTTTTTCTTTCGCGAGAGGCACGATTTTGTTTCCGCGAGAGGCACGGTTGTGATTTCACGAAAGGCACCGTCGTGACTCTTTCGGAAAGAAATAAAACATGCTCCCGGTTCGTTTTTTTGTCTGTTTTTTTCGTGAAAAAAAATTCGTCAAAACCTATCAACATGGGATCTAGTTTTGAAGATCTCGACGCGATAAATCCAACGGTGAAAACATTTTGCTTTCGCGAGATGCACGTTTTTGCTTCCGCGAGATGCATGGTTTAGCTTCCGCGAGATGCACGTTTTTGCTTTCGCGAGAGGCACGACCATGACTCTCGGAAACGAAAAAAAAAACACGTTTTCTGTTTTCTTTCTTCCGCTAGAGGCACGGCTTTGCTTCCCCGAGAGTCACGGTTTTGCTTTCGCGACCGTGCCTCTCGAAAAAACGTGTTTTCTGTTTGTTTGCTTTCGCGAGAGGCGCGGTTTTGTTCCCGCGAGAGGCATGGTTCTGCTTCCACGAGAGACACGGCCGTGCCTTCTCGAAAACAGAAAATAAACGGGGTTTCTATTTCTTTTTTTCTTTCGTGAGAGGCGGTTTTGCTTCCGCGACAGGCACGGTTGTGATGTCGCGAGAGGCACCGTCGTGCCTCTTTCGGAAAGACTACAAAAAAAATGTCTCTCTGAGTTTGTTTTTTCACCAGCAAAAAACCGCCGCACTATGTCACTTAGAAATTTTGATAGATGCTTCTTCCACTAAAAGGAACATGTACAACACATGACAGATTTTTTTTAATATTTAGTATATTTTTTTGCTCAATATTTACACTGCACAATGCACTCTTGTGCACGTAAACACCGTAAGTACGATATTTGCAGTATCCATACTACCATGAATTTGTGATTGCTACGAAAATAATTACAAACCATTGTTTTTTTTCGCGTGTAGACATACTGAATCTGCTAAAAACGATTTTGTTGGATAAATAATAAACAATTACACTAATTTACCGGTGAGCACCCTACTTGCACTTCACCAGAACACTCCCACACGGGCCCTCACGTTAATTAAAAACAAATTAAAAAAAGATGTTGTCAAACGGGGAGCACATTAAGCACGGCATTATTCCTCCTGATCAACCCAGAACTCGACTTCAGCTAACAGCTGCGTTGCCCTGGACGGCATGCGTGTCCATCCCACGCGCTTCTTCTCGGCGATGCCTCGACACGTGCATGGCTTTCCCCTTTCTGCCCCTGCTTCCAGCCCGCGCCGTCGATACAAATGAGGCAAAAAAAAAGAGCGCGAGTGAAAAGTCTTCGTACCCTGTGTGAAAAACGCTGGAATTATCTCGTTGCAGCTGGGCCTTTTTCCCCAGGCACCCCCCACGTAACTACATCTGGTGGGCCCCCCGTCCAAATGAAACAACAAACAAACGGGCCGCAGCCGCAGGAAACCCCGTCAGTCAGTCACCAACGTAGGCTACCACGGCGTCTCTCGCCGTCACGTACACGCATTAACTATACCTCCGTCTGCCAGCTGCAACACCACGGAGATCCCACATCCCTAGGCGAACGAACGTGAGACGATACAGAGAGCGCGCGAGCTCGTCCACGCCAAGTAATTTTCGCTCCTAGGCCTTTTATTTTATGATATGATCCTTGGTACGGTGAATTGTTATGATAAAATAGAACCAAGCAAATTGTCAGGAAAAAAAAAGATGCATGCAGATAACTATGTTAGGAGAAAAAAGGGGGGCTGCAACTTTACGACCAAGAAAAAAAAGAGTTGAGGCTTCAATTCGAAATGAAATTATTATTTACCACAACATATACGTGCAATCAGCATGAGAACAACGGAATTTTACGTGCTGTTACTCTTCATGAGCAACACACCATTCAGCAGTATCATGCTTATTGCGTTGCTAATGTAACCGGCCTTTAGAACATTGCCGACTCCGTCTCTTTATATATCGATAGGCCATATGCACCTTCTCTGTTGGGTCTCTTCCATTGGTCATCAGGTTATGAGATGTACTTGCATGCATGTAAAAGAAAGGTTATGAGATGTACACTGTTACTGTAATGTTGGTTTGTTTTCGTGATATAGTTGAGATTTTAGAAGAAACTGAAAGGGGATATGAACAATTAGAAGAAGCGATGTGCGTGCTCGCTGAGAATCCAGGAAAATTCAGCACTCATAAAGCAGGTTCTGTCCCATAGAGCAGTGTGTAAACCTGTCAATAATCACTGGATTGGGTATCATGGAGGAGTACATTCAATTGAAAGTGTGACAAATGGACACATAGGTTTTCCAAGACCTATGTTGAACTTATTTGCTTTTTAATAAAGGTGGCCATATGCATCGCTCTGATACAGAGGCCGGGGTTCTCCCCCTTTTCTAAAAAATAAAAAAATATCTACTCAATGAGAAAAAGTATGCTCGTTTTTTATTTATTTCTCTTTACATTCCCCCCACTTACTTGTAGTCTGCATGCATCGTTCTGTCGATTGCAGGTGCATGACGCGACGCACATGACGGAATTTCATTGATCTCCCAAATGGCCGTTGCCTCAAAGGCAGCATGGATAATTTAATGATGCCTCGCGCCATAATATCAGCTGGGATCGCATCACGGAACCTGAATTGAAGAACACTGGCAGGGTCACCCTCCTCTTGTTTCCTGTATCCATTTCCATTGGTGGTGTGAGGTCAGAGTTGTATCAACTTCCAGGTGCGAGTACTGAAGTTTAGTGCGTGACTAAACTTGGGTTCTTTCTAGCTTTGGTCTGTTACATTTGGTATCAGCGACGGTTAATTGAAAATGATTTATTTACCCAAACATATACATTTGATCGGCATGTGAACAACAGAAAAGTATGTGCAGCCGGCCATTATGAGAAACATTAATTGCTACTCCTCACGAGCGTACACACAATCAAAGTACATCACCCTTATGGTGCTGCCAATTCAACCGACGTTTTGGACTTGCTCACTTTATCTATACCTGCTAAAAAGGTATCGATTGCTTCTGCCCGTAAGTCGTTAAATTTAAGTATGTCGCATGTTTGTTTCGTTAAAATTCGTCAAAGCTTTTTCCCCGTACATCAAAATGTTGTGTTTCGCTCACGGGTTTTAATAAACTGGGCCTGGGCATTATTTCTATTGGGACTGGGCTTTTCTACAGCAAGCTGCAAGCTGGGCCGATGAGCAGCGAGAACACGCATATGTTGCATTCGAAGAGAAATCAATTTTTTTGCATCATATATATGTTCATCAAGTTAATATATCTGTGTATGTGCTACTTTGCATTCATCCAAACAATCGATGCTTGCTTTCCTGATGTGGTCGATCAATGTGTGAACAAGGAAAAACATGCATGTACAGCTTGCTGACATGAGGAACATTGTTACTCCTCATGAGCTACACGCCGTTTGGAGGCATCATCACACTTATCGTGTTGGTTGATTAACCGGTGTTCTGACCATCTATATATAAACCATATGCACCTTCTATTTTGGTGTTCCTTCCCTTGGTTATCAGTATACACCCACTACTGAACTTATGATTTATTTTCTAGCCCAATGAGTTGAGATTTTAGAAGAAACTGAAACATAATATGGACAATCGGAAGGAAGGTCTTGCTCACTAAGAAGCAAGAAATCAAGAATATTTTATAGGATGATGCTCTGTTGTAAATCCAGCATGCAAGGACCTTATTCTGCCGCACTTGGAACACGCAAACCAGGAAAAAGTGGAACCCCATTATGTTTCTTGAAGAAAGTTAGCCGAAGTGTGTTACTGTGGTATGCTATCAGTGTGTGATAAGGAAAGATGAATCGAAGTGTGCAGTGTGGAGCCAAGCAAATGATTCATTAAAGTCTCGTATTGTGCTTTTCTTTCCTCTCTTGCAAGGCAACTAAGGGAAAGACTTCCTCCCTTGATCTCCACCGGTGAGACCGTGGATTCGCTCCCCTCTGCTAGCTGCTCCGGCGGCGGACCGCGGCGAGGAGAATTCCAGAGCTTCTTCCCTTGCTAATAGATTGGTCAGGTACCTGGTTATGCCGTTACCCTGTTGAAGGCACTGCTCGGATTGCTCGGACTTGTTCTTCTGGGTGAAAACCAATGATCTGGCCTTTGATGGTTGGACCCGCGACGGTGGGCACTTGAGCATCGTTCCCTTACTGAAGGCGTTGCTGTTGGACGATCCTTCTTGAGGTACCGATGATTCATGTAATTGTAGGTGCGGATATGGTTGTTGTTGTAGATTGTTGACCATTGTTTTGATTGCATCGTAGTTTTTTTTATTCCACCAAGGCATAGATTCGGTTTTGTTTGACTTTGCTAGTTGCCCACGTGCGGGCAGCATGGCACATATTTACAGCTCAACAATTAAATCAAGGAAGACTCTTTACATGATTGCCAATGGGGCCTAGCAAAAATGGTGAGGACTTATGCGCTCACGGGCATAATAAACCCGGACGGATAATTGAGAGTCGAACCTTAAAAAAAACTGTGGCTCTGCGCGAACATCTTTGTGGAGGACCTGCCGTCGGCTAGCAGGAGATCTTCCAGACAGCTGACTGGCGCACAGACTTTGTGGCGTTACATATCAGAAAATTATCCATGCCGTGTGGGAGATCAGTAGCACAGAGCCATGCCCATGAAATCCCATGGTGTGTGTCTGGGTCCATCATGCACTCGATCGATAGATCCCCGCAGATTACAAGTGGATGAATAAAGAGAAATCAAGCCAAATCTGGTGAGATTGACGGGTTTGCACATTCTTGCAAGGAACAAAACCCGCTTTAGGCCTCGTTCAGTTCCATGGGATTTCAAGGGAGTTGTATTGGATTAAATCCCCAGCAATTCAAAATCCACCTCAATCCCTTATGTATGCTCAAATTTCATGGAATCTAGGTGGACCTGCACGTAGCTGATTTGAATAATATTCCCTTCCAGATTCTTCTAAAATCTCAACTTATTATCAAAAAGACAAGCCAACACGTAACATTGTACATTCATAACCTTTTTTTTACATGCACATCTCATAACCTGATGACCAATGGAAGGAACCTAATAGAGAAGGTGCATATGGCTTATCGATATATAAAGTGACTGAGTGAGTAATGTTCTAAAGGCTGGTTACATTAGCAGCGCATTAAGCATGATGCTGCTGAATGATGTGTTGCTCATGTAGAGTAACATTGTTTCTGGTGTTAGCTTCTGCTGTTCACATGCAGATTGCATGCATATGTTTGGATAAATATTCATCTCATTTTGAACTAAAACGTCAGCTCATATTTCTTGGACGTAAAGTTGCACCCCATTTTTTCTTCTTACAAACTACTGATAGATTGGATGAAACAAGATATGGATTTGTTGCTGTTGCTGTTCTCAGTCTATTTTACTATGCAATTTTGTAAGCCCTACCTTTCGAAGCACTAACCTAATTATCAACAATTACTTAGAAGTTGAGCTTGGTTATGTCAGTCATAAATATTTGTCTAGTGATGGCTAATGAGGAAACCTGCAGGAAGATTCCAAGTCCTCAACTGTGGTCTGCTCTGTAAGTGAAGCCTGAGAAATTCAGACTGATAGTTTGGTTTGCTATGTATATGATCTTGCAGACCTCTTTGTAGAAGAGCCGGGGAGCTTCCATCAGTGTAAATTAGTGAGCATGAAAAATCATGTCTCGGTTCTTCCTTCTTGTATTATTATTAATTTATAATCATCAATTAGTTTAGCCCATGTTACTCTCGAAGTTGATGCATTCTCGTACTGTGGGAGACACTCTGTATGCCTCTCTGTTACCTCCAGATCCCGTCCCCACCTACTGTCCTCCTCCCCTCCGTCTCCCGTCCAGATCCCCTCGGCCTCCCGTCCACCTCCCCTCCAGATCACGTCCACCTCCCTCCCGATCCCCTCAGCCTCCCGTCCGCCTCCCCTCCCGCCGCCGCCGGATCCCGGCTGGGCAAAGCCCGTGCAGGGGGATGATGGCGGCAGCGGGGCGTCCCTTCGTCGCGGCTTGGAGGCGTGGCTGTGACGGTGGATGTTGAGTGGGCGCCTCGGGACGACGTGTGCATGGCCATTGCACCGGTCACGCAGCGATGAGACCTCCTCTACCTTTGGTTGTCTTCATCATTGGTCCAAAGAGATCTGGTCGGTGGGTGTTGCCTCGCGATGGCTTCCCGGCGACGGACCAAGTGGAGGAGGAGATGGTGGCCTAACTGCTGAAGCGGGTGAGGATGCCACCGTCGGCGGCGGCGCCAGCGGGTGTCGTTTTCCTCGTTGGAGATGATGGTGGGGACGTCCCTTGCTCCATTGTTTCCGGGGGAAACCTCAGATCCGGAGGAGGCTACCATTGACGGCGATGCCCATGGGCATGTTGTCCTCATTGGAGGCGTTGAGGGGCCTCCTGGACCTGATGATGGCGACGTCTTCGTCGTTACCCCCATGGGGGCATCATGTTTGGAGACATTCATCGGCTTGACGGACATGTGGATGGCTTGGTGGTTGTGCGTCTGTAGGTGGTGGAGCGGTGCTTCATCCTACACATCGATGGCGGCGGATCCCGGCGGCGTGGCGCAGTGGAGACTCGGCGTCCGATGGGTGGCGATGGACTCGTGGCACTGTTTTAAATAGCCCGCTATAGCTCCGCTATAGCACGCTATAGCATTTATAAAAGGTCTTGCGCTAAGAGACTTTGGTCCAAACAAATGAGCAAACATTTAAAATAGCGCGCTATAGCATTTGAAAGAGGCCCGCCGCTAAGATGCTTAGCGCGCCATTTAAAACTATCGTGCAGGAGGACGACCATGTCTGGCGTCATGGTGGCGTCGATGGCAGATAGTCCTGACAAGGTCGATGCGCCAGTATCTGATCTGAGGATGGATCAGTGGATGAAGGAGGTGACGGCCATTGCAGCATGCGCATGTGGTGCCCACTGAAAGTACACCGGACCGGTGTGTAACCCAGTCCAGGTATATGGCTTGGATGGGGCATCCGACATTGGATGTTAGGTGTTGGTGTGATGTATGTTTGGTATTAGGCTTGGACATTCGGCATCCCTTCATCACGGGGACAGGAGTAGCGACAGATGTTGTCAAGATGGTGGCTTCAGGCTTGCTGATGTATTACCTTTGTAAGGGCTTTGTGAATAATTAATAAAATTGCTGCATGCATCGCCGAGATGCAGAGGCCGGGGGTACATCCTCCTTTAAAAAATATATATATATTTCGTATGTACCACCCCATACTGTAATTAAGGACACCTTGTGCTTCACTGGAAACTACACTTCCCCGATGATTGTGATCACTCACTATCTTGAAGTTTACAAATCAAAAACTTAATTTATGTTGTGAAAATTGATTATATCGCAACATAACTCGTGAAAGAAAAACGATTGAAAAAGGAAAACCAACATATGGCAATTGCAAGAAGTGAAAGAAGGAAACTGAAATCAAGTAATCCATATATAGCAATAGGACTCGTTAGACATTGGCTACTATCTAGTTGACCACAAAAGGAATGTTGAAAATCCTGCTGGAATGGCGTTCGCCACCCGGACGATGTAGTCGGTGAGCCCCGCTGCGAACCCAGGAAGGCCGGTGATCGCACCGGGCAGGCTTAGGTACCAGCCTATCTATGTCAGGCTGATGTTAAGAGGCTTTTGCCACCTGACCCACAGTCCCAACAGTTGTTCCTTATCGAGACAATAGCCAAAACTTTCAGCCCTGATCCAACCTACACACTTGAATTCATTCTCTCGATGGACACTATTGAATGCTAACATCGGTTCCACTTTTGCCTGGGACATAATCAGTTCTAACACAATGTACCCACACTTCTCAATTATATGTATTCAGGTCTACTGGATGCTATGTTTGGATCAGTGCATTTTCCTGCGTGAGAGCCACCTTTCAGGCCATTGTCCACATTAACTTTCGGTTTCTTCTAAAATCTCAACTCGCTGACAGGTAAATATTTCAAAAGTTCAGTAATATTGTACTTCCCGGAAACTCATGAGCAACGGAAGCAACAGCTGCAGAAAAGCTGCATATGGTGTAAAGATATATATAGAGACAGAATGGCCAATGCTCACAACTTTGGTTAAATTATCAGCTCAATAGGTGTGATGTTATTGGGTTAATGGTGTGTTTCTCATGAAGAGGAACAATGCTTCTATGATTGGCCAACTGTGCATAACTTTCAGTTGTACACAGTACACACTGAGTGCTTTTTAACGGAACACACTATACACACACTTTGACTCAAACAAATGGAGTACAGAATCAGGTTGATTCTGGCCGCACTTGTGTGCTTGTCACTGGGACAGAATCTAATCTACGGATGCCAGATTTGCAGTAGCGCATTTTCTCAGTGTGCGTATGGATAGGTTCCACGGAGCCATTGTCTACTTTCCCTTTCATTTTCTTCTTCTTCTAACATCTCCACTCATTAGCAAGAAAACATATCAAAAGTTCAATAAGAGCACGCACACCTTATAACCTCATGACCAACAGAAGGAACACGCACAGAAAATGGTTAAAGGGACAGGTCAGGTGTGGGAATGCTCAAAACTTTGGTTAAATTATCAGCGTGGTGAGTCTGATGCAGCTGAACTAATGATGTGCGTGTAGCTCATGAGTCATGAGAGGAGCAACAATGTTTCGGGTGTTAGCCAACTTTCTTAGAAAACGTTCTTAGAAAACGATTCAGTTGTTCACATGCCAACCATATGTGTCGTTAATAATTGTCTTCATTTCACTCTAAATGTTCAGTTTCTTTTCACTGAGAGGCAAAGAGTTGCGTGAAATAGACACGGCCGCCGCCCCGGCGGCTCGCCTAGACATAGCCAATAGGAGATTCACATCTGGAGATGTAAAATAGAAGATGTAAAAATTTACATCTCCAAAAAGTGATTTTTGCATCTTCAACAAAGAAGCAACTTCAACAGAAGATGTATATGAGTATATCGGAGATGTAAAACAACAGCTCCAATAGATGATGCAAATGGAGATGTAAAATTGTACTCCCTCCATTCCACAATGTAGTGCATATAGATTTTTCTGAAAGTCAAACTTTGCCAACTTTGACCAATTTTATAGAGAAAACGGTCTATATCTACAGTACCGAACATTTACATTATGAAAATATAACTCATGATGTATTCGATGATCTGCATTTGGTATTTTAGATGTATCTATTTTTCTCTATAAATATGGTCAAAGTATATATGTAATGTTTGACTTTAAAAAAAAATTATAGGCACTACATTATAGAACGGAGGGAGCACTTTACCTAGTACTCAGGCGGCGGCGGGCTGGCAGCGGTAGGCGAGGCGGTCTTGGGGCGGCGGTGGGGCTGCGGGCGGTGGTGCGGAGGACGGGCGGCGGTGCGGGCTGTGAGAGGCGGTGGTGCGGGGTTGCGGGCGGGGCCGAGGGCGGCGGTGTTGGGCTGCAGCCTGATCGAGCGGCGACGGGAGAGCGGGGCGGCGGCGGCGGTGGAATCGGGTGGCATCAGTGCGGGAACGCGGCCAGTGATACGGGCGGGGCGGCGATGCAGCGGCCGGTGACAGGGGCAGGGCGGCGGCGGTGTGGGGATGCGGGCGAGATGGCAGCGACGGTGGAATCGAGTGGCGCGGTGGAATCGGGCGACGGCGTAAAAGCACCCGATTAGTGGGTGCGGCGGCGGCCAGTGGTCGAAACTGGCAGCAAGGGTGCCAGAAGGGTTGGGCGGGTGAGCGGCCGTCACGCGGAAGCAGGCGGAAGGCAGTTGGGCAGTTGGCAATTTTACATCTCCTATAGGTGGAGATGTATATTTGTATCGCGAAGTGTTGTATTTTACATCTCCGTGAGGTGGAGGCATAATTTTTTTTTGCATCTACATCACATGTCGGGGAAGGGTTTTTGGACCTCGAAGACGCAAAAGTTAGTTATTTTTGCATCTACATCTTCTATTGAAGATGCTCTAATCGTCTCAAAATAAAATTTCCTAGATAATTCCTAATTAGATGTTTTTTCTATACTTTCTTTCAGTAGCGTAGTCGCATGTGCCCTGCATGATTCTGTTATCCTAGGATCGGCATTGTTTACGGACTACCTCATAACCTTTTACCGTTCGGTCGCGTACTTTGTTCGGTTGTGGCTTATATATATGGGCTTGCTAAAACTCAGTCTACTGCTCATCTTTGAATTTTTGCATGGAGATTCATGTTGTACTGACTACCGTCCAATGGACCTCCAAGCATTTTGTCACATCTTTTACAACATATATTCCCACCGGTTGCAGCATCATCCGTCGTTGCTGGTTGCAGCATGTCGTCTCACTGATCACAACATCCCGTCGCAATACCCGTCATCATTGCATGTAAAACTGCCGCAACATTTTGTATTGCCAATTGTAGCATCTAGCCATGCCACTTGTAGCAAAACTACTACACTGACATCGATAAGTCACAGTCGACTAAGTCTAGACACTTGTATATAAAAGCAGGCTGAGTGGGTGAAAGCCTGATTTAGAGAGAGGTACTCCAATCCCTACTGATGGTGCTAGCAATACGTCTGGGTGGGTACGCCGACGGTGACCTGCTCTGTAAAATGCGCTACTAATGTGGACTTATCATTCCGGAGCAAGACAGTAGGTGGGGAGGTCTGGTGGTTGTTCAATTGTACTCCCTTTGTAAGTTAATATAAGAGCGTTTAGATCACTACTTTAGTGATCTAAACACTCTTATATTAGTTTACGGAGGGAGTACTGCACATCCCTGACAGCGAATGTAGATCCAGGACCTCGCGAGCCAGGCACCTCAACGCCAATGTGAGCATGGTGACCGCCACGTCCAACGGGTACTGCCCGTGCAGCCGGCTGTCGATGAACGCCGGCACCCTCTCCAGCAGGTCGTCCTTGGCGCCGTCGCCGTCACTGTCGCCCAACCGGCCCAGCCGTTCCGCTTCCTCCCAAAGCAACACAACCTTCCCGTCGTTCTCACGGCCGTCGTCGCCGTCCAGCTCCACTGCCGCCTCCTTCCTGAACAAGAGCTGAAGCAGGAAGACGCCGAACGCGAACACGTCGAGCTGGGGGCCGACCAGCCTGTGCTCCAGCTAGTTGGGCGCTAGGTAACCCTGCGTGCCCACCACGTGCCGGGTCATCCACAGCCCGCCGTCCTCGGCGTCGGTTTCGACAGCAATTGCACGCGCGAAACGGAAGTTTGAGAGCTTGACGGAAGCACGCGTCGAGGAGGATATTGCTGCTCTCAAGATTTCCTGTGCACGTAGGGAGGGTCGGTGTAGTTGTGCAGGTAGTTAAGCCTCAGGGTGGACGACACGAGCAGGCTACACAGGGAGGGTCGGTGTAGTTGTGCAGGTAGTTAAGCCTCAGGGTGGACGACACGAGCAGGCTACACAGGGAGGGTCGGTGTAGTTGTGCAGGTAGTTAAGCCTCAGGGTGGACGACACGAGCAGGCTTTCTGGCCCGCTCGTGGCCCGCTCGGTCCTGCCGGGCTCGGTCCTGGCCCGCTCAGAAAAATAGCCGGTCCGGTCCGTCAAATATGGCCTGAAAAATCTTTGGACCGGCCCGGTTAAAGCCCGGTCCGCTCGGTTGGACCTCAGCCTGGACATAGCAAGTGGTCTTTCGGCCCGGCTCACGGCCCGCTATGGACCGGACCGAACGGTCCAGGCCCGGTAAAAATATCAGCCGGTCCGGGCCGTCGGTCCTGTCCGGGCTTTGACCGGTCCGCTCGGTCGGACCGAGAAAATTCCCAGCCCCACGCACGCAGGAGTACGTTCTGTTTTATTCGCTTGGTCAATCCCCAAGCCGCCTCTTCCTCCCATCCGGCGCCGCTGCTCGCCGCCTCCTCCCCCTCCCTGCCTCCCATTCCAGCGTCGCGCATCGGCCGTGGCCTTCCCCTCCCATCCCGATGTCGCCTTGCATTCGAGCTGGAGCACCAGCGCACGCTCGGCTTGGTGCACACAGGCGACCAGCAGAGCACGCATGGCCACCGGCGGACAGCACGCACGGCCACCAGCCTCCCTGCAGCGAGCAACCTTGTCCAGGTGATCCACAACCTTGAGATCTCCTTCCCCGCGAAAGGAATCGACGAGATTCGCCCCCAAGCCGTGGCCATCATCCTCCAACTCCATGTTCGGGCACCGTCGTTCGTCGTCGATTTCCTCTGCGTAGTTGCTTCCCCGGCCACCCCGACCCCGCCATGGAGTTCTTCGTGAGTCACCGCAGCTTTCCCCTTTGTTTCCCCCTCTGATTAGGACCCATAGCCGCGTCTCGCCGTCGTTGCCGACGCCATGGTCACTGCCACCTCGCCATGGTCGGTCCCTCGGACCGGCCCGGGCTTTGACACCGCCGGTCCGGTCCCTGGAAACAGGACTGCCAAGCTGCTCGGTCCGGTCCGGTCCGGACCGCCGCCGGCCGGTCCAAATGGCAGCTCGGTGAGGGACCGGACCGGCCCGGACCATGTCCACCCTGAGTCGGACCGAAGAAGAAGCCCAAGCTGACGAGGCAACGGCGCAACGGCCGCACATCGTGCTCACGTGATCATCTCCCTCCTCCACGCGACGACCGCAAGATGTGGAAGAAGACTCAGGCACGCGCTACCGTCTTTTTTCCTTTATTCAGTCGAGCAAAAAATAGAAACAACGAGAGAAACGGGATTATCCCATAATCATGGCCGTCGGCATAGATAGACATATGCCGATGGCCAAGGGCAGGCCATAGGCGTAGAATAGCCATCAGCATATGTAGATCTATGCCGACTGGGCCATCGGCATAATACGGCCATCGGGACAGCTGGCGATACGCCTACGGGGGTCGTCGGCATAGATGAGGCCGTCGGCATAGCACGGGCCCACCTACCCGGTCAGCGGCGACCGTTTGACGGCATCGTAGCTACGCCGACCGGGGCTAACAGCGGCCGTCGGCATAGATTTGCTGACATCACCGATCCGCATCGTCTCCACGTCATCGTTCCGAGGGAGAGAGGGCTCATGATGTGGTAGAGGTATGCCGACGGCATAGCCATCGGTATAGGCCTGGCCCATGCCCTCTGCCACGTCATCAATCCGCATGCAATGCCACGTCATCGATCCATGGCATCGTAGCTCTGTGTGCGCAGCTATGCCGACGGCCTTGCCGCCGGCACACCTCTATTTTTTTTAAAGAAAATGTTTTTATTTTTTTATTTATATTATCTACTTTTTTCTTTTTTTCACACCATAAAGGTGCCTTATCTAAAAAGGGGCTGGTGAAGGACGAGGACCTTAGGGACGTTGTTGGCGGATAATGGCGGCGGCCGGGGCGGCCAAAACCTTACCAACGTCATCGGCGGATAATGGCCACCGGAATCAAGACGCTATGTGTGCCAGCACCGGCCGGAATCCTAGAGGGCAGGCTGTGGCGGCCAGCCGCCGTGGTATCATCTGCCCAGCATGGGCAGTCGCGGTCAAAGTCCAGCAGCGTGCACCTGCCACCTGGAACCAACGGTTGTTACAGATGTCTAGAAGACGTGGACGTCGGTTCGGAGGTCCTGCACCTTGTCGGCCCAGTCACCCTAGTCGGGGTCAGGGGAGGAGGCGGCGGTCCAGTCCCTGGAGGGAGAGATTGTGGGGCTGAAGTCAGCGACGTTACCAAGCTAGGGTAAGGCCGCGCAGGCTACCAGAGTGGAGGTCAGCGGAGTAGACGGGCGCACAGCTCCCGTGCAGGGTGCTGGTAGGGACCTCCATGGAGATGAAGACTGGGAGAGAACAGTAGCAGGTAAGTGCCGGATCGAAGGGTACCAAGGAATCAACGGTGTCACCGTGCCGGTGGACGGGGAGTCCTCCTCGGGCGCATAGCAGCAGCCAACAGGAGGCAGAGGAGGAACGAGGGAGGGCCATGGCGGGGTGGACCAGGTTGACAATCATGCAGGTGGGCTGAAATTTTTTACTTTCCAAAATGCCCTCAAGTTTGACCAGATTTCTTTTTCTGGTTTTTTTGGAAAACGCAAACGCTCATATGTGTGGTGGGAGCCAAACCCGCCCACACGCCCTATAATACACAGACTGCGCCACGTCACCGCATGCATGCATGTGGAAATCTTTTTAGATCTTTTGTTTTTTAAAAAAATTAACTCTTAAATGAAAAATCCGATTGAAGATCCGTTTTCACCATTAAATCCCTCGTGACGAGATCTTCAAAACTTGATCTCATATCAATATATTTCGACGAATTTTTTATTTATTTAAAAGTTGTCATGTCTATTGCACATGAATTGCCATGATGTTTACACTGAAATTGTCATGATATGTTTCAGCGATTTTCTTCTTTATTTAAAAGTAAATTTTGACATATTATAAAACGGGGAATTAAGAAACTAGACTTGCTATGAACCATAAACTAAAATTGCCATGATACATGCACTTAAAATTGTCATGGTTCATAAAAAAATAATTTTCATGGTCAAAGTACTGGAATTGTCATCATAAAAATAACAAAATTATCATGCTCTACAAACTAAAATTGCCACATGGCAACTTTAGTTTAAGCAATATGGCAACTACAGTGTAAATATCATGTCAACTTTTGAGCAAAAAAATTTCATCGAAATATATCAACATGGGGTCTAGTTTTGAAGATCACGTCGAGACGGATTAATGGTGAAAACGGATTTTTAATTCGATTTTTTAATCAGGAGATAAAACATTTTAAGTCGAAAACCAAAAAGATTTCTGCGGATGCCATGGAGATGTGTGGGCGATGTGCCAGATGCCACACGTATGGGCGTTAGTTCTTTATTTTTATTTTTTACTTTTTTAGTGCTGCTGTAAAAATACAACACAATAAGAGTCACTTGAATGGCGCTCGCTGGGCAAGTCCACGGGCGATTTTACTGTGTCGATAGAAAAATACCAGCCCAGGTAACACCTCCCAAAGTAAAAATATCTAGATATCCTTCCTTCCAGTTGAAGCAATCTATTCCCTTCCATCAGCAGTACGGCCCCTAGAGTGCTTCTCCCCTTGCCGCTCGTTCCCCTCCCACTCGTTCCCTGCCCTCACGCGACCAGCTGCCATGGACATGATCTACCCCGATGTGGCGGTCTTCATCTTCGTCGCCCACCACCTTACTTTATGCCCATCTAGCGGAGGACTGGGAAGTGGGGGCGATTGCCAGGACTAGTGGTGACTGGAAGATGAAGTGGTCGGAGGGGCTGCATCGACGGCCAGTAGATCAGTCTGCAACGACGCTGCGCTTGCCGCCGTCGTCGACTCCAGTGCCAGTGTGCCCCTCGACACTTCCCGCGTCGAGGTCTATTTCCTTCCTTCCCCTCGCTCCCCTCGCTCCCTCCATTGTTCTGTATTGGATTCATTCATCATGGTCATTGCTGGCGCCTGTTCATATTGATTGGATCGGGTCGATGGCTGCCACTAATCCTTGGCATTAGCGTTGACATCAATTGGATCGGTTCTTGCATGCAATGCGGAATCAGATTTTTCCTTCTGTCTTGGGAAGTGATACGTCCATTTTGCATCATGCTTTTATATCAATATTTATTGCATTATGGCTGTTATTACACATTATATCTCAATACTTATGGCTATTCTCTCTTATTTTACAAGGTTTATCATGAAGAGGGGGGATGCCGACAGCTAGAATTCTGGTTGGAAAAGGAGCAAACGTTGGAAACCTATTTTGCACAACTCCAAAAGTCCTGAAACTCCACAAAACAACTTTTTGGATTTATAAGAATTTATGAGCAAAATAAATAGGCCAGGGGGCCCACACCCTGTCCAGGAGACAGGAGGACACTCCTTGTAGTCGATGCTAGTTGGTTTACTTGGTGGAAGATCATATGTTCAGATCCTTTATGCATATTATTACTCCTCTGATTATGAACATGAATATGCTTTGTGAGTAGTTACGTTTGTTCCTGAGGACATGGGTGAAGTCTTGCTATTAGTAGTCATGTGAATTTGGTATTCGTTCAATATTTAGATGAGATGTTTGTTGTCTTTCCTCTAGTGGTGTTATGTGAACGTCGACTACATGACACTTCACCATTATTTGGGCCTAGAGGAAGGCATAGGGAAGTAATAAGTAGATGATGAGTTGCTAGAACCTGCGATAGGACCAGCATGACGGGGAGACGCATCATTGGTTTTTGCTGGCACCACAACAGGGGGGTTGCTGTTGGGGAACGTAGTAATTTCAAAAAATTTCCTACGCACACGCAAGATCATGGTGATGGCATAGCAACGAGAGGGGAGAGTGTTGTCCACGTACCCTCGTAGACCGTAAGCGGAAGCGTTAGTACAACGCGGTTGATGTAGTCGTACGTCTTCACGATCCGACCGATCCAAGTACCGAACGTACGGCACCTCCGAGTTCAGCACACGTTCAGCTCGATGATGTCCCTCGAACTCCGATCCAGCCGAGTGTCGAGGGAGAGTTCCGTCAGCACGACGGCGTGGTGGCGATCTTGATGTTCTACGGCGCAGGCTTCGCCTAAGCTTTATGACGATATGACCGAGGTGGAATATGGTGGAAGGGGCACCGACACGGCTAAGGAACGATCCGTAGATCAACTTGTGTCTTGTCCTTAGAGGTGCCCCTTGCCCCGTATATAAAGGAGCCAGGGGAGGGGTTGGCCGGCCAAGAGGGCGCCGGGAGGAGTCCTCCTCCCACCGGAGTAGGACTCCCCCTTCCTTGTTGGAGTAGGAGAGAAGGAAAGAGGGGAGAGGAGGAAGGAAAGGGGCTGCACCCCTGTCCAATTCGGACTAGAGGGGCTGCGCCCTTCTTCCTTTGGCCTCTCTCCTCTATTCCCGTATGGCCCAATAAGGCCCATATACTCCCGGCGAATTCCGTAACTCTCCGGTACTCGAAAAATACCGAATGACTCGGAACCTTTCCGAACTCGAATATAGTCGTCCAATATATCGATCTTTACGTCTCGACCATTTCGAGACTCCTCGTCATGTCCCCGATCTCATGCGGGACTCGAACTCCTTGGTACATCAAAACTCATAAACTCATAATATAAGCATCATCGAAACCTTAAGCGTGCGGACCCTACGGGTTCGAGAACTATGTAGACATGACCTAGAACTATTCTTGGTCAATAACCAATAGCGGACCTGGATGCCCATATTGGCTCCTACATATTCTACGAAGATCTTTATCGGTCAAACCGCATAACAACATCGTTGTTCCTTTGTCATCGGTATGTTACTTGCCCGAGATTCGATCGTCGGTATCCAATACCTAGTTCAATCTCGTTACCGCAAGTCTCTTTACTCGTTCCGTAATACATCATCTCACAGCTAACTCATTAGTTGTAATGCTTGCAAGGCTTAAGTGATGTGCATTACCGAGAGGGCCCAGAGATACCTCTCCGACAATCGGAGTGACAAATCCTAATCTCGAAATCGCCAACCCAACATCTGCCTTTGGAGACACCTATAGTACTCCTTTATAATCACCCGATACGTTGTGACGTTTGGTAGTACCCAAAGTGTTCTTCCGCAAGCGGAGTTGCATAATCTCATAGTCATAGGAACATGTATAAGTCATGAAGAAAGCAATAGCAACATACTAAACGATCGGGTGCTAAGCTAACGGAATGGGTCATGTCAATCAGATCATTCAACTAATGATGTGACCTTGTTAATCAAATAACAACTCCTTGTTCATGGTTAGGAAACATAACCATCTTTGATTAACAAGCTAGTCAAGTAGAGGCATACTAGCGACACTCTGTTTGTCTATATATTCACACATGTATTATGTTTCCGGTTAATACAATTCTAGCATGAATAATAAACATTTATCATGATATGAGGAAATATATAATAACTTTATTATTGCCTCTAGGGCATATTTCCTTCATCTCCCACTTGCACTAGAGTCAATAATCTAGATCACATCACCATGTGATTAACATCGATAGTTCACATCATCATGTGATTAACACCCATAGTTCACATCGTCATGTGACCAACACCCAAAAGGTTTACTAGATTCAGTAATCTAGTTCACATCGCTATGTGATTAACACCCAAAGAGTACTAAGGTGTGATCATGTTTTGCTTGTGAGAGAGTCTTAGTCAACGGGTCTTTCACATTCAGATCCGTTATGTATTTTGCAATTTTTCTATGTCTACAATGCTCTGCACGAAGCTACTCTAGTTAATTGCTCCCACTTTCAATATGTATCTAGATCGAGACTTAGAGTCATCGGATCGGTGTCAAAACTTGCATCGGCGTAACCCTTTACGGCTAACCTTTGTCACTTCCATAATCGAGAAACATATCCTTATTCCACTAAGGATAATTTTGACCGCTGTGTCGATGATCTACTCCTAGATCACTATTGTACTCCCTTGCCAAACTCAGTGCAGGGTATACAATAGATCTGGTACACAGCATGGCATACTTTATAGAACCTATGGCCAAGGCATAGGGAATGACTTTCATTCTCTTTCTATCTTCTGTTGTGGTCGGGTTTTGAGTCTTACTCAATTTCACACCTTGTAACACAGGCAAGAACTCTTTCTTTGACTATTCCATTTTGAACTACTTCAAAATCTTGTCAAGGTATGTACTCATTGAAAAAACTTATCAAGCGTCTTGATCTATCTCTATAGATCTTAATGCTCAATATGCAAGCAGCTTCACGAGGTCTTTCTTTGAAAAACTCTTATTCAAGTATCCTTTATGCTATCCAGAAATTCTATATCATTTCCGATCAGCAATATGTCATCTACATATAATATCGAAATGCTCTGAGCTCCCACTCACTTTCTTGTAAATCTGAGGCTTCTCCAAAAGTCTCAGTATGAACCCAAATGCTTTGATCACACTATCAAAGCGTTTATTCCAACTCGAGATGCTTGCACCAGTCCATAAATGGATCGCTGGAGCTTGCACACTTTGTTAGCTCCTTTGGATCGATAAAACCTTCTGGTTGCATCATATACAACTCTTCTTCCGAAATCCATTCAGAATGCAGTCTTTACATCCATTTGCCAAATTTCATAATCATAAAATGCGGCAATTGCTAACATGATTCGGACAGACTTAAGCATCGCTACGGGTGAGAAGGTCTCATCGTAGTCAATCCCTTGAACTTGTCGAAAACCCTTTGCGACAAGTCGAGCTTTGTAGACAGTAACATTACCGTCAGCGTCAGTCTTCTTCTTGAAGATCCACTTGTTTTCTATTGCTTGCCTACCCTTGGGCAAGTCAACCAAAGTCCATACTTTGTTTTCATACATGGATCCCATCTCAGATTTCATGGCCTCAAGCCATTTTGCGGAATCTGGGCTTACCATCGCTTCTTCATAGTTCGTAGGTTCATCATGATCTAGTAGCATGATTTCCAGAACAGGATTACCGTACCACTCAGTGCGGATCTTACTCTGGTTGATCTACGAGGTTACAGTAGCAACTTGATCTGAAGTTTCATGATCAACATCATCAACTTCCTCACTACTTGGTGTAGGTGTCTCAGAAACCGGTTTGTGCGACAAACTACTTTCAAGTAAGGGAGAAGGTACAATTACCTCATCAAGTTCTACTTTCCTCCCACTCACTTCTTTCGAGAGAAACTCCTTCTCTAGAAAGGATCCATTCTTAGCAACGAATGTCTTGCCTTCGGATCTGTGATAGAAGGTATACCCAACTGTCTCCTTTGGGTATCCTATGAAGACACATTTCTCCGATTTGGGTTCGAGCTTATCAGGTTGAAGCTTTTTCACATAAGCATCGCATCCCCAAACTTTAAGAAACGACAACTTTGGTTTCTTGCTAAACCCTAGTTCATATAGTGTCGTCTCAACGGATTTAGATGGTGTCCTATTTAACGTGAATGCAGCTGTCTCTAATGCATGATCCCAAAACGATATTGGTAAATCGGTAAGAAACATCATAGATTGCACTATATATCCAATAAAGTGCGGTTACGATGTTTGGACACACCATAACATTGTGGTGTTCCAGGTGGCGTGAGCTGTGAAACTATTCCACATTGTTTTAATTGAAGACCAAACTCGTAACTCAAATATTCGTCTCCGTGATTAGATCACAAAAACTTTATTTTCTTGTTACGATGATTTTTCCACTTCACTCTGAAATTCTTTGAACCTTTCAACTATTTCAGACTTATGTTTCATCAAGTAGATATACCCATATCTGCTCAAATCATCTTGTGAAGGTCATAAAATAACGATACTTGCCACGAGCATCAACACTCATTGGATCGCATACATCGGTATGTATTATTTCCAATAAGTTAGTAGCTTGTTCCATTGTTCCGGAGAACGGAGTTTTAGTCATCTTGCCAAAAAGGCACGGTTCGCAAGCATCAAGTGATTCATAATCAAGTGATTCCAAAATCCCATCAGCATGGAGTTTCTTCATGCGCTTTACACCAATATGACCTAAGCGGCGTGCCACAAAAAGTTGCACTATCATTATTAACTTTGTATTTTTGGTTTCAATATTATGAATATGTGTATCACTACGATCGAGATCCAATGAACCATTTTCATTGGGTGTGTAACCATATAAGGTTTTATTCATGTAAACAGAACAACAGTTTATTCTCTTACTTAAATGAATAACCGTATTGCAATAAACACGATCAAATCATATTCATGCTCAACGTAAACACCAAATAACATTTATTTAGGTTCAACACTAATCCCGAAAGTATAGGGAGTGTGCGATGATGATCATATCAATCTTGAAACTACTTTCAACACACATCGTCACTTCACCCTTAACTAGTTTCTGTTTATTCTACAACTCCCGTTTCGAGTTACTACTCTTAGCAACTGAACCAGTACCAAATACCGAGGGGTTGCTATAAACACTAGTAAAGCACACATAAAACACCTGTATATCAAATATACCCTTTTTCACTTTGCCATCCTTCTTATCCACCAAATATTTAGGGCAGTTCCGCTTCGGTGACCATTTCCTTTGCGTGTAAGCACTCGGTTCAGGCTTTGGTTCAGCTTTGGGTTTCTTCGTGGGAGTGACAACTTGCTTGTCAATCTACTTGAAGTTCCCTTTCTTTCCCTTTTCCTTTTCTTGAAACTAGTGATCTTGTCAACCATCAACACTTGATGCTCTTTCTTGATTTCTACCTTCATCGATTTCATCATCATGAAAAACTCGGGAATCATTTTCATCATCCCTTGCATACTATAGTTCATCACGAAGTTCTACTAACTTGGTGATGGTGACTAGAGAATTCTGTCAATCACTATCTTATCGGAAGATTAACTCCCACTTGATTCAAGTGATTGTAGTACCCAGACAATCTGAGTACATGCTCACTAGTTGAGCGATTCTCCTCCATCTTTTAGCTATAGAACTTGTTGGAGACTTCATATCTCTCAACTCGGGTATTTGCTTGAAATATTAACTTCAATTCCTGGAACATCTCATATGGTCCATGATGTTCAAAACATCTTTGAAGTCCCGATTCTAAGCCATAAAGCATGGTGCACAAAACTATCAAGTAGTCATCATATTTGAGCTAGCCAAGCGTTCATAACGTCGCATACGCTCCTGCAATAGGTCTGTCACCTAGCGGTGCATTAAGGACATAATTCTTCTGTGCAGCAATGAGGATAAACCTCAGATCGCGGATCCAATCCACATCATTGCTACTAACATTTTTCAACACAATTTTCTCTAGGAACATATCAAAATAAACATATGAAAGCAACAATGCAAGCTATTGATCTTACAACATAATTTGCAAAGTACTACCAGGACTAAGTTCATGATAAATTTAAGTTCAATTAATCATATTACTTAAGAACTCCCACTTAGATAGACATCTCTCTAGTCATCTAAGTGATCACGTGATCCAAATCAACTAAACCATAACCGATCATCACGTGAGATGGAGTAGTTTTCAATGGTGAACATCTTATGTTGATCATATCTACTATATGATTCACGCTCGACCTTTCGGTCTCCGTGTTCCGAGGCCATATCTGCATATGCTAGGCTCGTTAAGTATAACCTGAGTATTCTGCGTGTGCAAATCTGGCTTGCACCGTTGTAGATGGACGAGAGCTTATCACACCCGATCATCACGTGGTGTCTCGGCACGACGAACTTTGGCAACGGTGCATACTCGGGAGAACACTACTTGATAATTTTAGTGAGAGATCATCTTAAAATGCTACCGTCAATCAAAGCAAGATAAGATGCATAAAGGATAAACATCACATGCAATCAATATAAGTGATATGATATGGCCATCATCATCTTGTGCTTGTGATCTCCATCTTCGAAGCACCGTCATGATCACCATCGTCACCGGCGCGACACCTTCACCTCCATCGTAGCATCGTTGTCGTTACGCCATCTATTGCTTCTACTACTATCGCTACCGCTTAGTGATAAAGTAAAGCAATTACAGAGCGTTGCATTTCATACAATAAGCGACAACCATATGGCTCCTGCCGATTGCCGATAACCGGTTACAAAACATGATCATCTCATACAATAAAATATAGCATCACGTCTTGACCATATCACATCACAACATGCCCTGCAAAAACAAGTTAGGCGTCCTCTACTTTGTTGTTGCAAATTTTACGTGGCTGCTACGGGCTGAGCAAGAACCGTTCTTACCTCGCATCAAAACCACAGCGATAGTTTGTCAAATAGACTCCGCTTTAACCTTCGCAAGGACCGGGCGTAGCACACTCAGTTCAACTAAAGTGAGAGAGACAGACACCCGCCAGCCACCTTTAAGCACGAGTGCTCGTAACGGTGAAACCAGTCTCGCGTAAGCGTACGCGTAATGTCGGTCCGGGCCGCTTCATCTCACAATACCGCTGAACCAAAATATGACATGCTGGTAGGCAGTATGACTTATATCGTCCACAACTCACTTGTGTTCTACTCGTGCATATAACATCAACGCATAAAACCTAGGCTCGGATGCCACTGTTGGGGAACGTAGTAATTTCAAAAATTTTCCTACGCACACGCAAGATCATGGTGATGGCATAGCAATGAGAGGGGAGAGTGTTGTCCACGTACCCTCGTAGACCGTAAGCGGAAGCGTTAGTACAACGCGGTTGATGTAGTCGTACGTCTTCACGATCCGACCGATCCAAGTACCGAACGTACGGCACCTCCGAGTTCAGCACACGTTCAGCTCGATGACGTCCCTCGAACTCCGATCCAGCCGAGTGTCGAGGGAGAGTTTCGTCAGCACGACGGCATGGTGACGATCTTGATGTTCTACCGGCGCAGGGCTTCGCCTAAGCTTTGCGACGATATGACCGAGGTGGAATATGGTGGAAGGGGGCACCGCACACGGCTAAGGAACGATCCGTAGATCAACTTGTGTCTTGTCCTTAGAGGTGCCCCCTTGCCCCCGTATATAAAGGAGCCAGGGGAGGGTTTGGCGGCCGGGGGGGCGCCGGGAGGAGTCCTCCTCCCACGGGAGTAGGACTCCCCCTTCCTTGTTGGAGTAGGAGAGAAGGAAAGAGGGGAGAGGAGGAAGGAAAGGGGCTGCACCCCTGTCCAATTCGGACTAGAGGGGCTGCGCCCTTCTTCCTTTTGGCCTCTCCTCTATTCCCGTATGGCCCAATAAGGCCCATATACTCCCGGCGAATTCCGTAACTCTCCGGTACTCGAAAAATACCGAATGACTCGGAACCTTTCCGAACTCGAATATAGTCGTCCAATATATCGATCTTTACGTCTCGACCATTTCGAGACTCCTCGTCATGTCCCCGATCTCATGCGGGACTCGAACTCCTTCGGTACATCAAAACTCATAAACTCATAATATAAGCATCATCGAAACCTTAAGCGTGCGGACCCTACGGGTTCGAGAACTATGTAGACATGACCTAGAACTATTCTTGGTCAATAACCAATAGCGGGACCTGGATGCCCATATTGGCTCCTACATATTCTCGAAGATCTTTATCGGTCAAACCGCATAACAACATCGTTGTTCCCTTTGTCATCGGTATGTTACTTGCCCGAGATTCGATCGTCGGTATCCAATACCTAGTTCAATCTCGTTACCGCAAGTCTCTTTACTCGTTCCGTAATACATCATCTCACAGCTAACTCATTAGTTGTAATGCTTGCAAGGCTTAAGTGATGTGCATTACCGAGAGGGCCGAGATACCTCTCCGACAATCGGAGTGACAAATCCTAATCTCGAAATCGCCAACCCAACATCTGCCTTTGGAGACACCTATAGTACTCCTTTATAATCACCCGATTACGTTGTGACGTTTGGTAGTACCAAAGTGTTCTTCGGCAAGCGGAGTTGCATAATCTCATAGTCATAGGAACATGTATAAGTCATGAAGAAAGCAATAGCAACATACTAAACGATCGGGTGCTAAGCTAACGGAATGGGTCATGTCAATCAGATCATTCAACTAATGATGTGACCTTGTTAATCAAATAACAACTCCTTGTTCATGGTTAGGAAACATAACCATCTTTGATTAACAAGCTAGTCAAGTAGAGGCATACTAGCGACACTCTGTTTGTCTATATATTCACACATGTATTATGTTTCCGGTTAATACAATTCTAGCATGAATAATAAACATTTATCATGATATGAGGAAATATATAATAACTTTATTATTGCCTCTAGGGCATATTTCCTTCAGTCTCCCACTTGCACTAGAGTCAATAATCTAGATCACATCACCATGTGATTAACATCGATAGTTCACATCATCATGTGATTAACACCCATAGTTCACATCGTCATGTGACCAACACCCAAAAGGTTTACTAGATTCAGTAATCTAGTTCACATTGCTATGTGATTAACACCCAAAGAGTACTATGGTGTGATCATGTTTTGCTTGTGAGAGAGTCTTAGTCAACGGGTCTTTCACATTCAGATCCGTTATGTATTTTGCAATTTTTCTATGTCTACAATGCTCTTGCGAAGCTACTCTAGTTAATTGCTCCCACTTTCAATATGTATCTAGATCGAGACTTAGAGTCATCGGATCGGTGTCAAAACTTGCATCGGCGTAACCCTTTACTTACGAACCTTTTGTCACTTCCATAATCGAGAAACATATCCTTATTCCACTAAGGATAATTTTGACCGCTGTCCAGTGATCTACTCCTAGATCACTATTGTACTCCCTTGCCAAACTCAGTGCAGGGTATACAATAGATCTGGTACACAGCATGGCATACTTTATAGAACCTATGGCCAAGGCATAGGGAATGACTTTCATTCTCTTTCTATCTTCTGTTGTGGTCGGGTTTTTGAGTCTTACTCAATTTCACACCTTGTAACACAGGCAAGAACTCTTTCTTTGACTATTCCATTTTGAACTACTTCAAAATCTTGTCAAGGTATGTACTCATTGAAAAAACTTATCAAGCGTCTTGATCTATCTCTATAGATCTTAATGCTCAATATGCAAGCAGCTTCACCGAGGTCTTTCTTTGAAAAACTCTTATTCAAGTATCCCTTTATGCTATCCAGAAATTCTATATCATTTCCGATCAGCAATATGTCATCTACATATAATATCAGAAATGCTACAGAGCTCCCACTCACTTTCTTGTAAATCTGAAGCTTCTCCAAAAGTGCAGTATGAACCCAAATGCTTTGATCACACTATCAAAGCGTTTATTCCAACTCGAGATGCTTGCACCAGTCCATAAATGGATCGCTGGAGCTTGCACACTTTGTTAGCTCCTTTGGATCGATAAAACCTTCTGGTTGCATCATATACAACTCTTCTTCCGAAATCCATTCAGAATGCAGTCTTTACATCCATTTGCCAAATTTCATAATCATAAAATCGGCAATTGCTAACATGATTCGGACAGACTTAAGCATCGCCACGGGTGAGAAGGTCTCATCGTAGTCAATCCCTTGAACTTGTCGAAAACCCTTTGCGACAAGTCGAGCTTTGTAGACAGTAACATTACCGTCAGCGTCAGTCTTCTTCTTGAAGATCCACTTGTTTTCTATTGCTTGCCTACCCTTGGGCAAGTCAACCAAAGTCCATACTTTGTTTTCATACATGGATCCCATCTCAGATTTCATGGCCTCAAGCCATTTTGCGGAATCTGGGCTTACCATCGCTTCTTCATAGTTCGTAGGTTCATCATGATCTAGTAGCATGATTTCCAGAACAGGATTACCGTACCACTCTGGTGCGGATCTTACTCTGGTTGATCTACGAGGTTCTGTAGCAACTTGATCTGAAGTTTCATGATCAACATCATCAACTTCCTCACTACTTGGTGTAGGTGTCTCAGAAACCGGTTTGTGCGACAAACTACTTTCAAGTAAGGGAGAAGGTACAATTACCTCATCAAGTTCTACTTTCCTCCCACTCACTTCTTTCGAGAGAAACTCCTTCTCTAGAAAGGATCCATTCTTAGCAACGAATGTCTTGCCTTCGGATCTGTGATAGAAGATATACCCAACTGTCTCCTTTGGGTATCCTATGAAGACACATTTCTCCGATTTGGGTTCGAGCTTATCAGGTTGAAGCTTTTTCACATAAGCATCGCATCCCCAAACTTTAAGAAACGACAACTTTGGTTTCTTGCTAAACCCTAGTTCATATAGTGTCGTCTCAACGGATTTAGATGGTGTCCTATTTAACGTGAATGCAGCTGTCTCTAATGCATGATCCCAAAACGATATTGGTAAATCGGTAAGAAACATCATAGATTGCACTATATATCCAATAAAGTGCGGTTACGATGTTTGGACACACCATAACATTGTGGTGTTCCAGGTGGCGTGAGCTGTGAAACTATTCCACATTGTTTTAATTGAAGACCAAACTCGTAACTCAAATATTCGTCTCCGTGATTAGATCACAAAAACTTTATTTTCTTGTTACGATGATTTTTCCACTTCACTCTGAAATTCTTTGAACCTTTCAACTATTTCAGACTTATGTTTCATCAAGTAGATATACCCATATCTGCTCAAATCATCTTGTGAAGGTCATAAAATAACGATACTTGCCACGAGCATCAACACTCATTGGATCGCATACATCGGTATGTATTATTTCCAATAAGTTAGTAGCTTGTTCCATTGTTCCGAGAACGGAGTTTTAGTCATCTTGCCAAAAGGCATGGTTCGCAAGCATCAAGTGATTCATAATCAAGTGATTCCAAAATCCCATCAGCATGGAGTTTCTTCATCGCTTTACATAATATGACCTAAGCGGCGGTGCCACAAAAAGTTGCACTATCATTATTAACTTTGTATTTTTGGTTTCAATATTATGAATATGTGTATCACTACGATCGAGATCCAATGAACCATTTTCATTGGGTGTGTAACCATATAAGGTTTTATTCATGTAAGCAGAACAACAGTTTATTCTCTTACTTAAATGAATAACCGTATTGCAATAAACACGATCAAATCATATTCATGCTCAACGTAAACACCAAATAACATTTATTTAGGTTCAACACTAATCCCGAAAGTATAGGGAGTGTGCGATGATGATCATATCAATCTTGAAACTACTTTCAACACACATCGTCACTTCACCCTTAACTAGTTTCTGTTTATTCTGCAACTCCCGTTTCGAGTTACTACTCTTAGCAACTGAACCAGTACCAAAGGATGAATGCATTGATATTGCTCATGGCATTTTCACCTTCCCCAAAGAACTTTACAAGTTCGCCCCCTTCATGATAGTCCCACACACATTCAACACCTCACGATCATTGCTCCACAGATTAAAAAACATGATATGAATACCAGTCGGTTAATCAATTAAAACAACTCTCAATAAATTGTGCTAATATCCATAAAGTTGTGAGTATGAATATCCATAAACTTACCATTCTGCTTTGACAAATCGGTAGACCTAATCACAAACGATAGAAGACAACAATTTACGTTCTTCAAAAGTAATGGGATCATTATTCTTATAGGAGGAACAACCATCCTCCTGCCTACTCTAACAACTGGTGTCTTTGCTGCTGATGAATTGGGGGATTGGTGGTCATCTGCTCCTTCAACCATAGAAGAGTCAACTTGGTCAAGGCCTGAATCACTCATCTCTATATCCTCTTTGGCATGTGTGCTCTCTTCCTGGTCAAGAACAGGGTTGTCCTGTGTTCTCTCTTCCGGGTGAATGGCATGAGATGTTCTCTCTTCCTGGTCTTAGGCATGTGTGCCCTCTTTCTGCTCAAGAATAGGGTTGTCCCGTGATGTTCTCTCTTCCAGGTGATGGGCATGAGGTGTGCTCTTTTCCTGGTCTTTCGAATGTATGCTCTCTTCTTGGTCAAGAATAGCATTATCCTGTGTTCTCTCTTCTGGATAGTGGGCATGAGGTGTGCTCTCTTGTTGGTCAAGAACGGGCTTGTCCTGGTGTGGTCTTTTCCTGGCGAGGAACGGGCTTGTCCTGGTTATTGCCTGGATTGTGATCATTCTCTGGACATCTTGGATATGAGGTTCGTCCTGAGAGACAAAATCCATGCTCTCTTCCTGGTGAGTGACGGGGTTGTCCTGGTTACTGCCTTCGTCACTCTTCTCGGAGGTATCTTGGGCATGAGGTTTGGGGTCTTCCTGTTTGCCTGAAGTGCCCTTGCATTTTGGGCATTATCATTTCTAAATTCAGTGAGACAAAACTCTCCTCATCCTCATCCTCGTGCTCCTCGTCATCGGCTCCTCAACATTCATGGTTTCTTCTGTTCAACCTTTGATGGAGGAGGCCGATAGAAAGCTCCTTGCGAAACTTCAACATGTTTTCCTGCATTTTTGAGGCATGCATGAATCATTTAGTTCTGAATTTGAATATAAAAAAACTTAAAAACCAAGGCTCTATGTTTACCGTATCGATGTTATATACAGCCATCTGCTCGAACCCTTCGATATATAATAGAACATGATAGCTACAATCACGACTGCAATAATTGTGATAATCAGTGCTAGAGAAGGTGGTAAACACAGACTATAGTTTGTCTCATCCACGTGTTCTTTTGAGGTTCAACTTCTGGCATTTCTACAACATAATCAGAAATGTTGATGTTGTGCTTAGTGCTTAAATATGTATTCAGTTTAGTTGACACATCATGTGCCACGCTTTAATGTCTCCCTGGACATGAGTCAAGGATATATTTATTTTAACCGTAATGGAAATGGCAACCAAGGAATAATGCGGAGAATGAGCTATAGCACTGAATATCTGAAAAAAATCGAGTGTCAAAACTCATGACATTGAAATATAAAGATCTGGTACAATAATACACAAAACTGAGTCGTGTCCTTCACATTCTCTGCTGTAAGCTACGCGTCCAGATATTTAGGTTCATCTTCTTGATACAGCAAATCAGCTTGAAATAATCAAAAGAGATGACAATCGTAGGCATAGGTTAGGGTTTAGGGTTAGGGTTTAAGGATAAGTAATTACAACATAAAATTCTCCAAGGTTAATTTTATCCTTCTAGCCTTTTGACAATAGCTGGCATAGTAAGTGTAGTATGTTTGATTGCATTTGGCCACATGGTTTGAAACAATCCACAAAAGTAGACTCATGTACACAATAGTCATCAATCTCTAATACAATACTGTCACGGGTTCTTTATAAAACATGTTTTTTCTACAAACCATCAACGCTATTGTCTTCAGAATTCTGATGGTAGAAATAAAGAAAGAGATTCTAGTAAGAGGTAATTAAAGAAGAAAACAATAAAATACTGCCATCAGGTTCCTATCTAAAAATAAAATAGCATGGTTTAGAAACACAACATGTATTGGGTTGTAACATAAAAAACATAGGCGAGCAACCGTACAGATGATCGTCACGCGTCTACTCTTCCTACGCGTCGGTTGTTCTTTCCCCTGGTGTCATAGGGAGGGCGGAATCGCGATGACCATCTTTACGGTTGCTCGCATATGTTTGTTATGTTACCACCCAATACACATTGTGTTTCTAAACCATGATATTTTATTTCTGGATAGGAACCTGATGACAGTATTTTATTGTTTTCTTCTTTAATTACCGCTAACTAGAATCTTTTTCTTTATTTCTACCATCAGAATTCTGATGACAATAGAGTTGATGCTTTGTACAAGGAACATGTTTTAGAAAGAACCTATGACAGTATTGTATTAGAGATTGATGACTATCGTGTACATGAGTCTTTTTTGTGGATTGTTTCAAACCATGTGGCCAAATGCAATCAAACATACTACACTTAGTATGCCACCTATGGTCAAAGGGCTAGAAGGATAAAATTATCCTTGGAGAATTTTCTGTTGCAAGTACTTGTCTTTAAATCCTAACCCTAAACCCTAACACTAACCTGTATCTATGATTGTCGTCTATTTTGATTATTCTAGGTTGATTTGCTGCATAAAGAAGATGAAACTAAATATCTGGACGCCTAGCTCATAGTAGAGAAAGTGAAGGACATGACGCAGGTTTGTGTATTATTTATCAGATCTTTGTATTTCAATGTCATGAGTATTCACAGTAGGTTTTTTCCAGATATTCATTCCAATAGCTCATTCCCAACATTATTCCTTGGTTGCCCTTTCCATTACGGTAAAAAAGAAATATATCCTTGACTCCTGTCTAGGGAGACATGAAAGCATGCCACATGATGTGTTAGGTAAACTAGATACATATTTAAGCACTAAGCACAACATCAACATTTCTGATTATGTTGTAGAAAAGCCAGAGTTTGAACCTCAAAATAACAAGTGGATGGCACAAACCGCAGTTTGTGTTTACCACCTGTATTAGCGCTTATTATTGCAATTATTGCAGTCATTATTGTGGCTATCATATTCTATTATATATCCAATGGTTCGAGGAGATGGTGGTATATAACATCGATACGGTAAGCATTAGCCTTGTTTTGTAAGTTTTTTTATATTCAAATTCTGAAACAAATGATTTATGCCTCAAAAATGCAGGAAAATGTGTTGAAGTTCCGGAAGGAGCTTTCTATCAGCCTCCTCCGTCACAGTTTGAACAGAAGAAATCCTGAATGCCGAGCAGCCAATCATGAGGATGAGGATGAGGATGATGATTTTGTCTCACTAAATTTTAAAAATGATAAGGCCCAAAATGCAGGGGGCACTTCAGGCAACCAGGCAGACCTCGAACCTCATGCCCAAGATACTTCAGAGAAGAGTGACGATGGCAGTAACCAGGACAACCCGTCACTCGCCAGGAAGAGAGCATGGATTTTGTCTCTCATGACGAACCTCATGTCCAAGATGCCTTAGAGAATGGTCAAAATCTAGGCAGCCAACCCCCATTCCTCGCCAGGAAGAGATCACACAGGACAACCCCGTTGTTGACCAAGAAGAGAGCACACCTCATGCCCATCACCCGGAAGAGAGAACACGGGACAACACTGTTCTTGACCAAGAAGAGAGCACAACCCATATGCACATCACCCGGAAGAGAGAACACATGCAACCTTGTTCTTGAGCAGGACGAGAGCACACATGCCCAAGACCAAGAAGAGAGCACATCTCATGCCCATCACCCGGAAGAGAGAACACATAATAACCCTGTTCTTGACTAGGAAGAGAGCAATATAGAGATGACTGATTCAGGCCGTGACCAGGTTGACTCTTCTATGGTTGAAGGAGCAGATGGTCACCAATCTCCCAGTTCATTTGCAGCAAATTCACCGGTTGTGGGGGCAGTCAGGAGGATGGTTGTTCCTCCTGTCAAGTATAATGATCCCATTACTTTTGTAGAACGTGAATTCTTGTCTTCTATCGGTTGTGATGTGGTCTATCAACTTATAAAAAAGGAATGGTAAGTTTGTGGATATTCATAATAACAAGTTTATAGATATTAGCACTAGTTTGTTGAGAGTTGCTTTAATTGATTAACTAACTGATATCCATATCATGTTTTTAATCCATGAAGCAATGATCATGAGCTGTTGAATGTGTGTGGGACTATCATGAAGGGGGGCGAACTTGTAAAGTTCTTAGAGGAAAGTGACAATGCCCTAAGAATTATCAATGTATTCATCAAATGCCTCAAGCATGTTTGATTCCCTCATCAAATACAGAATAATTATCCCACCACAAGAACTGGTAATTTTTTTTGTTGATAAAGATATCCATGAACAATAACATGTATGTAAGCGAAATGATGCAGACCTGCGATGGAGTTCTTGGAAGTTGTGAAAGTGTTTACCGATGAGGGAATAAAACACGGAAAAGAAAAACAAATAGAGCAGATTTTTGTAAGTGGTGCAGAATTCTAATGACAATACACATCATAATACAATCAACATTCTAATACAGGTAAATTTTTGCAGCTATCTTGTACTACCATTCACTAGCTAGAATGGTTTGTGTTTTTTGTCGATGTTAGAATGAAATATCAGATCTCTGTTCGTGCATTGCAGTGAATCGAACGAGCTAGAGAGGTTGCAAACTTAATATTCACGGAGCAGACGCAAAGCCTTTCTGCAAAAAGGCCGTGTCTCGCCATTTTCTTCTGAAATATCCAAAATAAGGGTGTCAACTGCTATTCTCAATGCCAAGTTAAGAGACAGTTGTTTAGCATTTATGCTTATGCTTGAGCGATACTATGGATATCAGATGCCCATGGACATGAAGATGCAGGTTAGTGCATTCCCCTCTTTACATTGATGTGAAGTGCAAACCACAGCATGCATGTTGCAACTTCACACTCCAATAATTTTACTTTCTGCTTCAACTCTACATTATCCTTGTTTCATGTGATAAAGAAGAACATATGTCAAAAGCTTTCTGAGTGTACATGATGCAAAAAATATTGTGCATAACCAGCATTATCTCTCCTTTTCATTTCAATTTGCAGGACATAACATGCATTATCTCTCCTTTTCATTTCAATTTGCAGGAGAAGGCTAAATGATACAAGGCAGCAAAACTGGTCCACCTCTTCTCCATTAGAGAAATACTGTGGAGCGGCCTCAAGTGATTCCTGACATAGTGCAAAAACATGAAGAGGAGAAAAGTAAAAAAGGAAAAAACTAAGAAGTAGTTTGGTTGCCTTGCCATAAAGTGATGTGCTGTGCTAAACTGTCCATAATACTTCTATTACTTCTCATGACATGTTACTAGCAAACTTTCTACTCTTACTCCTACATTCCTGTTACCACTCAAAGTAATACTGTTACTTCTCAAGGCATGTTACTGTCCAAAGTACTTCCGGTACTCTTCATGATATGTTACTACTCAAATTGTCTACTGTTAATCCTACAGACTTCTTACCACTCAAAATAATTATGTTACTCCATAGTGTAATTCAGGCGAGGTGGGGGAGGTTCACCGTCATCGCCGTCCACCTCGGCTTCGCCAGTGAGGCGATTACTCCTAGGGCACGAGTGGAAGAAGAGGGAAAGGGGGTGAGTAGTGGTCGCGTCGTGATTTTTGGGACGATGATGAATCGGTCACATAGGCCAAATTGACGACAGACCATGGATTTTGTCACGGGAGTAGCGGACATCCCATGAATCACGATATTTGCCCTAGGCGCTCTAAAACAGCACAGGCGGATTCTGTTACCAATCTTTCCTGACAAAGAAAACTTAGTGATGGAAATTACATAAGGTATGTTACCATTATTTCTTGACTGAGAAACGTTGGTAATAGACTTAACATAAGATCTATTACCAATCTTTCTTGACCAAGAAAAGTAGGTGATAGACATAACATAAGTTATGTTACCATGCTTTCCCGACCAAGAAATGTTGGTAGCGGGATGCGCATGTTGGCTATGCCGGCTACAACACCCCCTTTAAGTATCGTCCCTTCACATTCTCAAAATGCAAAGTTTACAATCTTGTAGTCGAGCGGCCAGGAGAAAGATTTTACGACAGGTCAACTCCTTGAACTTGTCGAAAACCTTTTGTGACAAGTCGAGCTTCATAGACAGTAACATTACCACCAGCGTCAGTCTTCCTCTTGAAGATCCATTTATTCTATATAGCTCGCCGATCATCGAGCAAGTCAACCAAAGTCCACACTTTGTTCTCATACATGGATCTTATCTCAGATTTCATGGCTTCAAGCTATTTATCGTAATCTGGGCTCATCATAGCTTCTTCATAGTTCGTAGGTTCATCATGGTCTGGTAACATGACTTCCAGAACAGGATTATCGTAGCAATTTGGTGAGCAACATGCTCTGGTTGATCTACGAGGTTCGGTAGTAACTTGATCTGAAGTTTCATCATCATCATTATCTTCCTCTTTTGTGAACTAGGTGAGCTAGGACGTGTGTCATGATGTTGAAGAAGGATGGTGGGAACACCAACTCAAAACTGACAAGACATTGCACCAAATCATTATGTAACCTTGGTATGATTTCTGGACCGATTACCTTCTGAGAGATTGCATTCAGGAATGCACATAGGTTCACAATGACTAATCGAACGTTTTTCGGTAGAACAACCGGAAGCAGTTGCGTCATAATCATGTGGCAGTCATGAGCCTTTAGGTTCTAGAACTTTTTCTCTGCCATATTTATTATTCCCTTTATATTTGACGAGAAGCCAGTCGGTACCTTCATACAGACCAGGCATTCAAAGAAGATTTCCTTCTCTTCTTTGGTAAGAGCGTAGCTGGCATGACCCTGATGTGTGTCATCTTTTCCATGCATACGTTGTTGGTCCTCCCGTGCCTCCGGTGTATCTTTTGTCTTCCCATACATGCCCAAGAAGCCAAGCAGGGTCACACAAAGATTCTTTGTCACGTGCATCACGTTGATTGCAAAGTGGACCTCTCGGTCTTTCCAATAGGGCAGGTCCCAAAATATAGATATCTTCTTCCACATGGGTGCGCGTCCGTAAGCGTCATTCAGAACAGGTTGTCGGCCAGGACCCTTTCCAAAGATTACTGTAACGCCCTCGATGCGGCTATATTTCCCACGTGTCGAAGCACGACTTAGAGGCATAACCGCATTGAAAGCAATGTCGCAAGTGAGGTAATCTTCACACAACCCATGTAATACATAAGGGAAAGAGATACATAGTTGGCTTACAATCGCCACTTCACACAATTACATGAATAAAGCATTACATCATCCAGATACAATCAAGGTCCGACTACGGAACCAAAATAAAAGAAGAACCCCAAATGCGACAAATGTCCCCGATCTACCCCAACTAGGCTCCACTACTGATCTTCTAGAATGAAACAACACAAAGGTCAAGATCTTCATCGAGCTCCTCCTTGAGCTTGGTTGCGTCACCTGCTCGGTAACATAGGCACCTGCAAACTGGTTTTGGAAGTATCTGTGAGTCATGAGGACTCGGCAATCTCACACCCGCGAGATCAAGACTATTTAAGCTTATAGGAAGGATGTAGTAATGAGGTGGAGCTGCAGCAAGCGACTAGCATATATGGTGGCTAACATACGCAAATGAGAGCGAGAAGAGAAGGTAAAGCACGGTCGATAAAAGTATGATCAAGAAGTGATCCTATAGCAACCTACTTACGTCAAACATAACTCCAACACCGTGTTCACTTCCCGGATTCCGCCGAGAAGAGACCATCACGGTTACACACATGGTTGATGTATTTTAATTCGGATCTGGTGTCAAGTTATCTACAACCGGACATTAACAAATTCCCATCTGCCATATAACCGCGGGAACGGATCTCGAAAGTTTATACCCTGCAGGGGTGTCCCAACTTAGCCCATGACAAGCTCAAGCGATCAATGAAGGAATAGACCTTCTCCCAGGAAGACCCGATCAGTCTCGGAATCCCGGTACATCAAGACATTTCGACAATGGTAAAACAAGACCAGCAAAGCCGCCCGGATGTGCCGACAAATCCTGATAGGAGATGCACATATCTCGTTCTCACGGCACACCGGATTGTCCAAACTTCCGGTAGGCGAGCCCAGAGTTGCCCCTGGTGGCCACCGGCGGCTGACGGTTTGGACCAACACTCGCAACGAGCACTGGCCCGAGGGGGGGGGGGTAAATAAAGATGACCCTCGGGCTCCATAAACCCAAGGGAAAAAAAGGGCTAGGTGAGGCAAATGGTAAAACCAAGGTTGGGCCTTGCTGGACAAGTTTAATCAAAGCGAACTGTCAGGGGGGTCCCATAAATCACCCGACCGCGTAAGGAACGCAAAATCCGGGAACATAACACCAGTATGACGGAAACTAGGGCAGCAAGAGTGGAACAAAACACCAGGCATAAGGCCGAGCCTTCCACCCTTTACTAAGTATATAGATGTATTAATAATATAAGAGATATTGTGATATCCCAACATAACCCTGTCCACCATGGAGAAATCTTCAACTTCACCTGCAACTAGTAACGCTATAAGAGGGGCTGAGCAAAGCGGTAACATAGCCAAGCAACGGTTTGCTAGGAATGGTGTCAAAGGTTAGAGGTTTGACATGGCAATTTGGGAGGCTGACAAGCAAATGGTAGGCATCGTAGCATTGGCATAGCAAAAGAGCGAGCAAACTAGCATAGCAAAGATAGTAGTGATTTCGAGGGTATGATCATCTTTCCTGAGATCCCGCAAGGAAGAAGAATGAGTCCAAGAAGAAGACAAACGGTCGTAGACGAACGAATCTTCACAACTCTGGAACGAAACCGAAGCTAATGAGAGAAGCAACCCGGAAAGAAACAAACAACATAGTAAACAACCCTCACATAAACATGGCATGATGCGCAAACAAGTATGATGCATGTCCGGTTTAATGAAACATGGCATGGCAAAATGCACAAAACTATCTTACAAATTAAGTGGAGCTCAATATGCAACGAGTTGCATATTGAGGAAACACCACATCAATTATTTAGTTCTCTCTCGTTCAGGAACACAACAATATTACATGTTGGTTAACATGGCAAGAGGTGAAGCATAATTAAACTAACAATTTAGGCAAGTTTAAATGAGGCCGGAAACACAAACAACAATTCCGGAAAAACCCCACATGTTATTTAGCAATTTAAAGCAAGCAACAATTTTAAACATTTTAATTGTTGTTATCATGATGCGGATGACATATGCAAGTTTTATGCAATTTTTATGAAAATGTTGACATGAGCATGATAAGGAGCATTTGTTCACCATGGTGGAACGAAAAGGGTGCCACGGCGGCGAATCAAAAATGGTGCCATGGCAACATATCCGAAAATGATGCCACAGCAACATATCGGTTCCGGTAGTTCACGGAGATACCGGTGCAAAAGAAGGCGTGCGGATGCGTGCAGGGATGGTGGGGTGATCCCGGATTCCGGGTGTCCCACATAATGGTGGCATGGCTTACGGCGAACGTGCAAGGAACAATTCGGACACGGTCCAAACATAGGGTGCATCTCATACAACAAATGCATTCGGTCCACGGACATCGTCTCGGTGTTATACCTTCGAAGCGTGCATTTTCGGAGCGGTTTGAGTTTCGTAGAGGAAGTAGTCGTTCACGGGCCGTAGTGGAGGTAGTCGTTCACGGGTCGTCGTGGGAAGTAGTCGTCCACGGCATAGTGGAAGTCGTTGTACACGGCGACGGTAGTTGTACACATTCGTTTTGTAGATGTCCGGGGTCGTCGGTAGAGGTACTTGGCGGACCATGTAGTCGGCAATGGAGGTAAATGGAGCAGGGCGTGCACAGGAGCCCAGGGTCACCGGGGCCAAACAGAGGGCCTTGGCGGACTTCGATAAGGCAGCAGCAGGGTTTGAAGGTGGAGCTCAAGAGAAAAAAACCCACAACAGCAACGACAGCAGGAGGCCTTGTCATGACAGCGAGCGGCGACCTTGGTGGAGCGATGTGGCAAGGGGCGTGGTTGCGGGGCTCGCGACGGAGGGCGGAGGAGCTTGAAGGGCGATGGTGCAGAGGCGAAGCAGAGGGCAGAGCAAGGGCAGAGCTGCGCTCGATGGCAGGAAGTGAAGAAGATGGTGCGGCAGCGGGGCGAGGAACGCAGGGGCCACGAGGCGCCCGTGCGCCTGTGGGAGCGAAGCGATGGGCACGGGCGCGCGTGGAGAGGCTCGGGGCCATGCGTGGGGCGGCCCTCCTGGTGGTCGCCGACGGCGGCGGGTGGCGATGGGTCACCGGAGCGGGCGGTGGCCTGGAGGTTGAGGTCGAGCGGAGGAGGAGGAGACACAGCGCCGACGAGGCTGGGGCGCCGAGCAGCTCGGGTCTTGGAGCGTCGAGTCCTGCTTGTCTGGCAGGGCCCGGCGGCGGACTTCGGCGTGGGAGCCGAACGGAGGTGGGGCGATGATGGCGCTGGAGGGACGGGGCGAGGGACCGAGGGGGATCGAGGGCTGCGCGGCTCCTGCGTGCGGGATCGAGCGAGAGAGATGGGGGATCGGGGCTGCACGAGTGGGAGCGAGGGTAGGTGACGGCGCTGAGGGAAATGGGAGGGAGAGATTGGATCGGGGGATCAGGCTAGGGTTAAGGGCGCCGGAGCTGGGCCTTGGGCCAACTGGTCCGGATGGATGCAAGTGGCGGCTGGGCTTCTCTCTCTCACCCACTCTAAAGAAAAATAAAAACAAAACAGAGATAGGAAAGAAAAGAAAGAGAGCTTAGGGGAAAAAGTTGGACACGCGCATAATTTTACCGGACTCACAAAAATGTGCTCGTTCCAAGAAAAATAGAAGGCCATGATTGAAAGATTTAAATTCGAACTCATTTGAATTTAATTCAAATGGGTTTGAACTAGGACTTGATAAAAGGAAGGTCCAAAAATGTTGAGGATTTTTGGTGGAGCTCCGGAAAATGATGAAAGAAATTATGGTCAATGTTGGAGACCAAGAATTGAGAAAACAAAGGCATTGGGATAATTTGCAAGTGTGTTATGGTGATTTCCAAAATAAAGAAATATTTAATATAGCTCCCTAATATTGGGACGATATGTTATATAGAGAAGTCACCCTTCCCTCGATTTAAATGGATTGAAAAATCCATACAATTTTATTTAGATGAGTTTTAAAAAGGATTGCATGATGACATGATGCAATGCAAAAGATGCAATGATGAATGCATGACATGAACAAAAGCAAAACGAAGACAAAAACCCAACCACAAAGGAAATAACATATCACATCTCCGGAAAAGGCAAGAGTTAGAGTTACGGATATGGAAAGTTACATCCGGGGCGTTACAACACTCCACCACTACGAGAGGATCTCGTCCCGAGATCTAGGATGGCACCGGATGGAAAACGGAACAGGAAGAGAAGAGGTAAAACAAGGTTGCTTCTTTGACGAATGAGTGAAACCACCAACCATGAGAGGTTGAGCAATTTAAAATAAAGAGTACAACAGAGATGAACGAGATTGCAAACAATCCGTTAGAAAAGAGGAACAAGGAACATTACGAGGACTTGAAGGTTGCAAAGACATGAATCAAAAGTTTCACGAACGAAAAGAATATGACCACCTCGGTATAATGAGATAGCCAAGGAACAAGAATGACAGAATTTGGAAAGCACTCCGGTAGAAAAGAGAAGAAAACTTGATGATATGAAAAGATATTGAAGAGGTGATACAACACTCCGGTTAAATGGATAAGCAAGAAAAGAACACGATCCTCACAAAACGAGGTGATGGGTGAAGAGCACAACATCACAATGCCTCCGTAACGAAAGAATAGAAGTTAGACCGTTGGGATAAAGGGACGGAGAAGAAAATGAAAACTTTTGCCACAAGTGAATTTGGAAGGTATCCTTGCAAGAAGGTTCGAATAGAGTTGTTGGAAGACCAACAACGAAAAGAATAAGTTTGTAGTGGGCTTATGGAAACATCTCAACATTATGAGGTGACAACCGGCCACTAACGGAAACAATTGCTTGCTTGGGATTAACGAAGAGATGAAAGCTTGTTCCATCAAGATGGAAAAGAGATAACTTGGGTCATTAATAAGCACCAAAATAGCAACATTCCTTATGGAAGGCTTTAGGTGAAATCTATACCAAGATAACTCCAATTAAGAGATTGACGGTTGAAAAGATCTCTTGAACAAAGAGAAAAAGATGGATTTAAATATGTCACTCTTGAAAACTTGTGAATCATGAAACGCGAAGGGAAATTATCAAGAATGACCTAACACCACCTCAGAAGATAAGGTAGAAAGAATTGCACTTTGGAATGCAAGATGAAGAATACTTGAACTCCCCAAAACAAGACATGTGCTGAACACCATGTTTAATTTTTGAGTATAGCTTGGCTGATCATAACTTCAAGAGAAATCTTGAAGAACAATTGAAGAGTGAAAAGAATCCTTGAGGAACCACCATGTAGAGCCTCCATGAAGAACTCCGGTAATAAAAGGATGATAAAAAGAAAGAGAACTTGAAAAACACAAGGTGAATCCTTGCAATGATTTAGCTGGATCTCCGTGATAATTAGAGCTTGGAACTCCGGGCAAAAGAGAAGATGAAACAAATGAAACCGAGAATTTTAAGGGCCTCCGGAATAAAGAATTAATCACTTGGATGAACAAGAATAAGAATTATGTTATGCTTATCCTTCACCAATTAAATTGATGACAATCAACGGATTTGGCATACTACTTATTCTAGTAGAACGGATTAAGAGAGATATGGCGTAAACTTGAGAAGGTCTTCAACGAACGACCGGTAGGATTTGGAAAGAACGAATGAATTGATATGATAACAAAGAAAGAGAACTCTTGAACGAACCACCGTAAGAATTGAAAATGATCGAAGTAGGGGTGCATCACCGGTAAGAATTAGCAAATGAACGAAGGTGCTTGAGACAAACTAGATACATGAGAACAAAGAGATCAAGAACTAATTAGAGGATATTCGATTGGTGCACCGGCAAGATAGGAGAATGATAACTGACAGCTGAGAATGAATTGATGGACTCCGGATGACAAACTGAGAAGACTCTTGAATATCTCCTGATGGGTGAAAAAGATTCTCACGATCGAAAACAATTACGGGAGGAAGGCAACAAGCTAGCACCACGAATCTTGAAGAGAACAGAGCAAGATTAAAGAGAAACTCTTCTTCGGTCTTCAAATGATGAGAACGACAACGAGAAACACCACCAAGAATTATTGAGGCACACCGTAAGAATCAAAAGCGAAGAGGTTGAGCCAACTATGAAAAGAATTTGAAAGATCTTGGAGAAAAGCATTTGACTGATGATAACTCATTCTTACGTCAAACTTGGAGAAGAATTTAGGATAGCTCGGGAAAATAGAAGAGTCGGGTAAGATCACGGGAAAAGACACGTGGGTTAGGGCCCTCAAAAGAACACCGTTGAAAAGATTTAAAAGAGATGTTGCACGGTTGAATTAAATTACTTGAATGAGATACCAATCTCGAAAGAGCTTGAGCGAATGCAGAGTGGAAACACGAATCTTGAGATATCTTGAGCACTCCGGAATAATAAATAGCGAGAAGTAGAATGATAATGAGGTGCACCAGATGAGAAGACATTGAAATGAGGAAAAGGTATGATCAACAAAACTTGACTTGAATCCACGGAGAAGAGAAAGGAATGAGGAATGACGAACTAGTAGAACATCTTCTTGAAAACCACCGGGTAAGAACGTTGATGGAAAAGAATGGAGAAACTTCACAAAAATAAAAGGATACTTGGTAAAGAAATCTTAGTCCTTGAGGAAAAAGGGGTGGGTGGGCGGGAAAAAAAAGGCAACTTGGAGACGCATGAAACAAACACCGTTGAGAAGAAATGATAATTGGTCTTGCTGATGTTGAAGTGATCGGATCCACTTGAAGAGAAACACGCCGGTTGAAAAGGATTGACATGACAATCTCGATCATCGAGAAGGATTGGTATTCACATCGGAGTATGAGAACACCATTTCGGAAAGGTATGGAATCAACACTTGACATTGAAGCAACTCGAATACCACAACTCAAAACAAAAACAAAGGACTGGCTTGCAGAATAAGCGGAACAAACATATGATAGAGATTTCGTCCAAGTTTTTGTGGTGGGGCCTACAGGCTCGATCAGACAGCACCATCATGTACAAGGCAGTGCACATGACATCTGAAGCGTCCCAGTCGGCATAGCCAAGGACTCTTTAAGACATAACGAGACCATGTAAAACCAACCGTGAATAGGCGGACCACTAGGCGTCGAACCCCAATTTCATATCATACATCCGTCCGAAAGATATCCTAAGAGCTACTTGAATTCCCACCTATGAAACTCCGAAATTTTCCGGTTATGCAATCAGGTGTTGGGGATACAGGAAGCATAATATCTCACCCAAAACTAGCAAATCCTACATCCATTGTATCCATCCTTCAACACATAACCAAGAAACCTTGAAATCGTCTACCTCAACCTTGAAAAGCATCCGTTATACGAGTCATGGCAATACTCCGTACTCACCTCGAAGATTGGGTTATCGGGTTATCTCACCAACAACTGCATAAAAGAGATTTTCGATGTCGGCGTACTAAACTCAGGTATTCCAGAACTGCAACGATAAAATTATGACGACAACACCTCAGAGCTCAACTCCCCGGGACACTTCCACTAAACCCCTGACAGGTGGCACCAAGACAATGTTCTCATCATAAAACCATCGGAACAATTCCAAGATACTCGCGAGATCCTAAAATTTTTTTAGTGAAATTTGAGAAGAGAAGAGTCAAAACTCTACGTCAGGATGCCTTACCAGAGCGATGAAGAGACTGGGGAGTAAAAAGAATTCCTAACTCTCCGATATATATAATCCTAAATAACTCAAAACATTTTTCTAGACACAACTCGGCCGCTAAAAACGATCAAGCAGTGGGGCTCCTAAGGTCGGGGAAGGCTCTGATTACCAACTTGTAACGCCCTCGATGCGGCTATATCTCCCACGTGTCGAAGCACGACTTAGAGGCATAACCGCATTGAAAGCAATGTCGCAAGTGAGGTAATCTTCACACAACCCATGTAATACATAAGGGAAAGAGATACATAGTTGGCTTACAATCGCCACTTCACACAATAACATGAATAAAGCATTATATCATCCAGATACAATCAAGGTCCGACTACGGAACCAAAATAAAAGAAGAACCCCAAATGCGACAAAGGTCCCCGATCGACCCCAACTGGGCTCCACGACTGATCTTCTAGAATGAAACAACACAAAGGTCAAGATCTTCATCGAGCTCCTCCTTGAGCTTGGTTGCGTCACCTTCTCGGTAACATAGGCACCTGCAAACTGGTTTTGGAAGTATCTGTGAGTCACGAGGACTCAGCAATCTCACACCCGCGAGATCAAGACTATTTAAGCTTATAGGAAGGATGTAGTAATGAAGTGGAGCTGCAGCAAGCAACTAGCATATATGGTGGCTAACATACGTAAATGAGAGTGAGAAGAGAAGGCAAAGCACGGTCGATAAAAGTATGATCAAGAAGTGATCCTATAGCAACCTACTTACGTCAAACATAACTCCAACAACGTGTTCACTTCCCGGATTCCGCCGAGAAGAGACCATCACGGTTACACACGCTGTTGATGTATTTTAATTCAGATCTGGTGTCAAGTTATCTACAACGGACATTAACAAATTCCCATCTGCCACATAACCGCGGGCACGACTCTCGAAAGTTTATACCCTGCAGGGGTGTCCCAACTTAGCCCATGACAAGTTCTCACGATCAACGAAGGAATAGACCTTCTCCCAGGAAGACCCGATCAGTCTCGGAATCCCGGTACATCAAGACATTTCGACAATGGTAAAACAAGACCAGCAAAGCCGCCCGGATGTGCCGACAAATTCTGATATGAGCTGCACATATCTCGTTCTCAGGGCACACCGGATTGTCCAAACTTCCGGTAGGCGAGCCCAGAGTTGCCCCTGGTGGCCACCGGAGGCTGACGGTTTGGACCAACACTCGCAACGAGCACTGGCCCGGGGGGGGGGGTAAATAAAGATGACCCTCGGGCTCCGGAAACCCAAGGGAAAAAAAGGGCTAGGTGAGGCAAATGGTAAAACCAAGGTTGGGCCTTGCTGGACAAGTTTTATTCAAAGCGAACTATCAGGGGGGTCCCATAAATCACCCGACCGCGTAAGGAACGCAAAATCCGGGAACATAACACCGGTATGACGGAAACTAGGGCAGCAAGAGTGGAACAAAACACCAGGCATAAGGCCGAGCCTTCCACCCTTTACCAAGTATATAGATGTATTAATAATATAAGAGATATTGTGATATCCCAACATAACCCTGTCCACCATGGAGAAATCTTCAACTTCACCTGCAACTAGTAACGCTATAATAGGGGCTGAGCAAAGCGGTAACATAGCCAAGCAACGGTTTGCTAGGAATGGTGTCAAAGGTTAGAGGTTTGACATGGCAATTTGGGAGGCTGACAAGCAAATGGTAGGCATTGTAGCATTGGCATAGCAAAAGAGCGAGCAAACTAGCATAGCAAAGATAGTAGTGATTTCGAGGGTATGATCATCTTGCCTGAGATCCCGCAAGGACGAAGAACGAGTCCAAGAAGAAGACAAACGGTCGTAGACGAACGAATCCTCACAACTCCGGAACGAAACCGAAGCTAATGAGAGAAGCAACCCGGAAAGAAACAAACAACATAGTAAACAACCCTCACATATGCGCAAACAAGTATGATGCATGTCCGGTGTAATGAAACATGGCATGGCAAAATGCACAAAACTATCTTACAAATTAAGTGGAGCTCAATATGCAACGAGTTGCATATTGAGGAAACACCACATCAATTATTTAGTTCTCTCTCGTTTAGGAACACAACAATATTACATGTTGGTTAAAATGGCAAGAGGTGAAGCATAATTAAACTAACAATTTAGGCAAGTTTAAATGAGGCCGGAAACACAAACAACAATTCCGGAAAAACCCCACATGTTATTTAGCAATTTAAAGCAAGCAACAATTTTAAACATTTTAATTGTTGTTATCATGATGCGGATGACATATGCAAGTTTTATGCAATTTTTATGAAAATGTTGACATGAGCATGATAAGGAGCATTTGGTCACCATGGCGGAACGAAAAGGGTGCCACGGCGGCGAATCAAAAATGGTGCCACGGCAACATATCCGAAAATGATGCCACGGCAACATATCGGTTCCGGTAGCTCACGGAGATACCGGTGCAAAAGGAGGCGTGCGGATGCGTGCACGGATGGTGGGGTTATCCCGGATTCCGGGTGTCCCACATAATGGTGGCATGGCTTACGGCGAACGTGCAAGGAACAATTCAGACACGGTCCAAACATAGGGTGCATCTCATACAACAAATGCATTCGGTCCACGGACATCGTCTCGGTGTTATACCTTCGAATCGTGCATTTTCGGAGCGGTTCGAGTTTCGTAGAGGAAGTAGTCGTTCACGGGCCGTAGTGGAGGTAGTCGTTCACGGGTCGTCGTGGGAAGTAGTCGTACACGGCGTAGTGGAAGTCGTTGTACACGACGACGGTAGTTGTACACATTCGTTTCGTAGATGTCCGGGGTCGTCGGTTGAGGTACTTGGCGGACCATGTAGTCGAACTTGGCATCAACAAGGCAATGGAGGTAAATGGCGCAGGGCGTGCACAGGAGCCCAGGGTCACCGGGGCCAAACAGAGCGCCTTGGCGGACTTCGATAAGGCAGCAGCAGGGTTTGAAGGTGGAGCTCAAGAGAAAAAAAAACCCACAACAGCAACGACAGCAGGAGGCCTTGTCATGACAGCGAGCGGCGACCTTGGTGGAGCGATGTGGCAAGGGGCGTGGTCGCGGGGCTCGCGACGGAGGGCGGAGGAGCTTGAAGGGCGATGGTGCAGAGGCGAAGCAGAGGGCAGAGCAAGGGCAGAGCTGCGCTCGATGGCAGGAAGTGAAGAAGTTGGTGCGGCAGCGGGGCGAGAAATGCAGGGGCCACAAGGCGCCCGTGCGCCTGTGGGAGTGAAGCAATGGGCACGGGCGCGCGTGGAGAGGCTCGGGGCCATGCGTGGGGTGGCCCTCCTGGTGGTCGCCGACGGCGGCGGGTGGTGATGGGTCACCGGAGCGGGCGGTGGCCTGGAGGTTGTGGTCGAACGGAGGGAGGAGGAGGCACAGGCGCTGACGAGGCTGTGGGCGCCGGAGCAGATCGGGTGCGGGCGCGTCAAGGTCACCAACGTACGGCAGGGCCCCGGCAGCGGACTTCGGCGTGGGAGCCGAATGGAGGCAGGGCGATGATGGCGCTGGAGGGACGGGGCGAAGGAGAGAGGGGGGTCGAGGGCTGCGCGGCTCCTGCGTGCGGGATCGAGCGAGAGAGATGGGAGATCGGGGCTGCACGAGTGGGAGCGAGGGTAGGTGACGGCGCTGAGGGGAAACGGGAGGGAGAGATTGGATCGGGGGATCAGGCTAGGGTTAAGGGCGCAGGAGCTGGGCCTTGGGCCAACTGGTTCGGATGGATGCAAGTGGCGGCTGGGCTTCTCTCTCTCACCCACTCTAAAGAAAAATAAAAACAAAACAGAGATAGGAAAGAAAAGAAAGAGAGGTCAGGGGAAAAAGTTGGACACGCAGATAATTTTACCGGACTCACAAAAATGTGCTCGTTCCAAGAAAAATAGAAAGGCCATGATTGAAAGATTTAAATTCGGACTCATTTGAATTTAATTCAAATGGGTTTGAACTAGGACTTGATAAAAGGAAGGTCCAAAAATGTTGAGGATTTTTGGTGGAGCTCCGGAAAATGATGAAAGAAATTATGGGCAAGGTTGGAGACCAAGAATTGAGAAAACAAAGGCATTGGGATAATTTGCAAGTGTGTTATGGTGATTTCCAAAATAAAGAAATATTTAATATAGCTCCCTAATATTGGGACGATATGTTATATAGAGAAGTCACCCTTCCCTCGATTTAAATGGATTGAAAAATCCATACAATTTTATTTAGATGAGTTTTAAAAAGGATTGCATGATGACATGATGCAATGCAAAAGATGCAATGATGAATGCGTGACATGAACAAAAGCAAAACGAAGACAAAAACCCAACCACGAAGGAAATAACATATCACATCTCCGGAAAAGGCAAGAGTTAGAGTTACGGATATGGAAAGTTACATCCGGGGCGTTACAATTACCTTCAAATCCTTGACCATATCATGTACATTAGCACCAGTACGGTGGCGAGGCTTTGTCCGGTGATCTGCCTCACCTTTGAAATGCTTGCCTTTCTTTCTTACGGGATGCCTGCTCGGAAGAAATCAACGATGTCCCAGGTACACATTCTTCCTATAATTATCCAAATATATATTGTCGGTATCATCCAAACAGTGCGTGCATCTGCGGTATCCCTTGTTTGTCTGTCCTGAAAGGTTACTGAGAACGGGCCAATCATTGATGGTCACGAACAGCAACGCCTTTAGGTCAAAATTCTTTCTGTTTGTGCTCATCCCACGCACGTACACCTTTTCCATTCCATAGCTTTAAGAGTTCTTCAACTAATGGCCTTAGGTACACATCAATGTCGTTGCCGGCTTGCTTAGGGACTTGGATGAGCACTGACATCATAATGAACTTCTGCTTCATGCACAACCAAGGAGGAAGGTTATACAAACATAAAGTCACAGGCCAGGTGCTATGGTTGTTGCTCTGCTCCCCAAAAGGATTAATGCCATCTGCACTTAGACCAAACCATATGTTCCTTGCATCACCTGCAAACTCCTCCCTGTACTTTCTCTCGATTTTTCTCCACTGCGACCCGTCAGCGGGTACTCTCAACTTTCCGTCTTTCTTACGGTCTTCTCCGTGCCATCGCATCACCTTGGCATGCTCTTTGTTTTGGAACAGGTGTTTCAGTCGTGGTATTATAGGATCATACCACATCATCTTGGCAGGAATCTTCTTCCTGGGGTGCTCGCCCATGACATCACCAGGGTCATCACGCCTGATCTTATAGCGCAATGCACCGCATACCGGTCACGCGTTTAATTCCTTGTACTCACCGCGGTAGAGGATGCAGTCATTAGGGCATGCATGTATCTTCTGCACCTCTAACCCTAGAGGGTAGACAGCCTTCTTTGCTTCGTACGTACTCTTGGGCAATTCGTTGTCCTTTAGAAGCATATTCTTTATTATTACCAGCAACTTTCCAAATCCCTTGTTGGATACACCATTCTCTGCCTTCCATTGTCGCAATTCCAGTGTGGTGCCCAGCTTTTTCTTGTCAGCTTCGAAATTCAGGTACAACAATTTCTTTGTATCCTCTAACATGCGCTGCAACTTCTTCTTCTCCATTTGTCTTGCGCAGTTTCTCTCCGCATCGGCAATGGCCCGACCTAGATCATCAGCGGGCTCATCTGATGCCTCTTCTTCAGCTTCTTCCCGCATTGCCGACTCAGCTTCTTCTCACATTGCCGGCTCAGCTTCTTCCCCCGTTGTTGTATCATTGTATTTAGGGAACCCATGGCCAGGATAGCTATCATCATCCGCTTCTTCTTCATTGTCTTCCATCATAACCCCTCTTTCTCTGTGCTTCGTCCAAACATTATAGTCGGACATGAAACCGGACTCAAACAGGTGGATGTGAATGGTTCTTGAGTTAGAGTAATTGTGATCATTCTTACAGCCAGCACATGGACATGGCATAAAACCATCCGCCGCTTGTTTGCCTGAGCCGCAACCAGAAAAGTATGCACGCCATCAACGAACTGGGGATAGCATCAGTCATCGTACATCCATTCCAGCTCATCTTCATTACACACCACCGAATAGACCAAATTAATACAAGTTCATAAAGTTCATACATAAAGTTTATACAACACTTAAATGCAACATACAAATAACTCTCTAGCTAAAGCATTTAAATGCAACAACAAATGCGATCAAGATCGCAACTGAGGTAACAATTGATCCAACAACATAATGATACCAAGCCTCACTATCAATGGCATATTTTCTAATCTTTCTAATCTTCAACCGCATATTCTCCATCTTGATCTTTTGATCATCGACGACATCGGCAACATGCAACTCCAATTCCATCTTCTTCCCCTCAATTCTTTTCAATTTTTCTTTCGAATACTCATTTTCTCTTTCAACTAAATTTAACCTCTCAACAATAGGGTCGGTTGGAATTTCCGGTTCACATACCTCCTAGATAAAAATACCTATGTCAATCATAACAATGGGCATAATTTTTCATAAACATGAAATGCAACAAATAGTTTTAAAAGAGAATATACCACATCTGAATCATAACAAGGGCGAGGGCCGGCGAGGACAGATATCAAAACCATGGCACTATGTATAACAAACAGCGTCGGGTAAGATAATTATACAAGTAACTATATATGTAAATCACACAAACATGATTTTTTTTATATAAAAACATAATAACAAGAGGCTCACCACAAGGTGGTGCCGGCTGACACGGGTCGGTGCGGACGATCAGCGGTGGTTCTGACGGAGACGGAAGGCACTAAGTAAACCACACCTCAATATGCAAACTAAGAGTTATTTTAAGCTCAAATTGCATATAAATCAAATAAACTACCACATATAATTCCTCCCAAATTATTAAAACCCACAAATTAATCACTATATAAAGCATTGCATGAGCTAATCTAGCAATGAGAGATGAAAGGACAAATTTGCTAACCTTTGAGATCACTTGAATAGATGGGGGCCTTCAACAAACAACAACAAACAACAACAAAGCCTTTAGTCCCAAACAAGTTGGGGTAGGCTAGAGGTGAAACCCGTAAGATCTCGCAACCAACTCATGGCTCTGGCACATGGATAGCAAGCTTCCACGCACCCCTGTCCATAGCTCGCTCTTTGTCGATACTCCAATCCTTCAGTCTCTCTTAACGGACTCCTCCCATGTCAAATTCGGTCGACCCGCCCTCTCTTGACATTCTCCATGCGCTTTAGCCGTCCGCTATGCATGGAGCTTCGGAGGCTGCGCTGAATATGCCCAAACCATCTCAAACGATGTTGGACAAGCTTCTCCTCAATTGGTGCTACCCCAACTCTATCTCGTATATCATCATTCCGGACTCGATCCTTCCTCATGTGGCCACACATCCATCTCAACATACGCATCTCCGCCACACCTAACTGTTGAACATGTCGCCTTTTAGTCGGCCAACACTCCGCGCCATACAACATTGCGGGTCGAACCGCCGTCCTGTAGAACTTGCCTTTTAGCTTTTGTGGCACTCTCTTGTCACAGAGAATGCCAGAAGCTTGGCGCCACTTCATCCATCCGGCTTTGATTCGATGGTTCACATCTTCATCAATACCCCCATCCTCCTGCAACATTGACCCCAAATACCGAAAGGTGTCCTTCCGAGGTACCACCTGGCCATCAAGGCTAACCTCCTCCTCCTCACACCTAGTAGTGCTGAAACCGCACATCATGTACTCGGTTTTAGTTCTACTAAGCCTAAACCCTTTCGATTCCAAGGTTTGTCTCCATAACTCTAACTTCCTATTTACCCCGTCCGACTATCGTCATCTAGCACCACATCATCCACAAAGAGCATACACCATGGGATATCTCCTTGTATATCCCTTGTGACCTCATCCATCACCAATGCAAAAAGATAAGGGCTCAAGGCTGACCCTTGATGCAGTCCTATCTTAATCGGGAAGTCACCGGTGTCGACATCACTTGTTCGAACACTTGTCACAGCATTATCGTACATGTCCTTGATGAGGGTAATGTACTTTGCTGGAACTTTGTGTTTCTCCAAGGCCCACCACATGACATTCCGCGGTATCTTATCATAGGCCTTCTCTAAGTCAATGAACACCATATGCAAGTCCTTCCTTTGCTCCTATATCTCTCCATAAGTTGTCGTACCAAGAAAATGGCTTCCATGGTCGACCTCCTGCATGAAACCAAACTGATTTTTGGTCACACTTGTCATTCTTCTTAAGCGGTGCTCAATGACTCTCTCCCATAGCTTCATTGTATGGCTCATCAGCTTAATTCCCGGTAATTAGTACAACTCTGAACATCCCCTTGTTCTTGAAGATTGGTACTAATATACTCCGTCTCCATTCTTCGGCATCTTGTTTGCCCGAAAAATGAGGTTGAAAAGCTTGGTTAGCCATACTATCGCTATGTCCCGAGACCTTTCCACACCTCAATGGGGATACAATCAGGGCCCATCGCCTAGCCTCCTTTCATCCTTTTAAACCCTCCTTCACCTCAGACTCTGGATCGCCGCACAAAACGCATGCTGGTCTCATCAAAGGAGTCGTCCAGTTCAATGGTAGAACTCTCATTCTCCCCATTGAACAGCTTGTCAATACTCCGCCATCTATGCTTAATCTCCTCGTCCTTCACCAAGAGTTGGCCTGCTCCGTCCTTGATGCATTTGACTTGGCCAATATCCCTCGTCTTCCTCTCCCGGATCTTAGCCATCTTATAGATGTCCCTTTCACCTTCCTTCGTGCCTAACCGTTGGTAGAGGTCCTCATATGCCCGACCCCTTGCTTCACCAGGCCTTCAAATCTTGACAAAATTTGGGCAAAATGTGTGATGAGCTCGAGGGAAGAGGGGAAGAACAGAGAGGAGAGGGGAAAGGGGGAAGAACAAAACGAGCTCGATCGCGGGTGGACGAAGGGTTTATATATAGGGTGGCACGAATCGGTACTAAAGGTGCAGGAGGGGCCCCAGTCTGACAACATCCTGCCACCACTCTCTTTAGTACCGGTTCTTGGCACGAACCGGTGCTAAAGGTTTGTCACGAACCGGTACTACTGAGAGCGGCCCGCCTAGCCGTTGGAACCGGCACTAATGATCACATTAGTGCCGGCTCAAATACAAACCGGGACTAATAAGCTGAACATTAGACCCTTTTTCTACTAGTGGGGGAGGGGAGAGGGGAGGGGAGAGGGGAAGGGGAGGGCTGGGCTAGCGGCGGCGGGCGCCGGCGGCTACCCGCGACGGGGGAGCCTGCGGCGCGGGCGGAACCCTAGGGAGGGGCAACAGTTGGTGTCTGGCGACTGCGCGCGCTCCGCACCTACAATCACTTGACATCATCGGTACCTCAAGACGGATTCTCCAACAGCAACGCCTTCAGTAAGGGGACGATGCTCACGTGCCCACCGTCGCCGGATCCAACCATCAAAGGCCAGATCATTGGTTTTCACCCAGAAGAACAAGTTCGAGCAATCCAAGCAGTGCCTTCAACAGGGTAACAGCTTAACAAGGTACCTGACCAATCTATTAGCAAGGGAAGAAGCTCCAGAATTCTCCTCGCCGCGGTCCGCCGCCGGAGCGGCTAGCAGAGAGGAGCGAATCCACGGTCTCACCGGCGGAGATCAAGGGAGGAAGTCTTTCCGTTAGTTGCCTTGCAAGAGGGGGAAGAAAACCACAATACGAGACTTTTATGAATCATTTGCTTGGCTCCACACTGCACACTTCGATTCATCTTTCCTTATCACACACTGATAGCATATCACTGTAACACACTTAGGCTAACTTTCTTCAAGAAACATAATGGGGTTCCACTTTTTCCTGGTTTGCGTGTTCCAAGTGCCGCAGAATAAGGTCCTTGCATGCTGGATTTACAACAGAGCATCATCCTATAAAAAAATTCTTGATTTCTTGCTTCTTGGTGAGCAAGAGCTTCCTTCTGATTGTCCATATTATGTTTCAGTTTCTTCTAAAATCTCAACTCATCGGGCTAGAAAATAAATCAAAAGTTCAGTAGTGGGTGTACACTAATAACCAAGGGAAGGAACACCAACATAGAAGGTGCATATGGTTTATATATAGATATATAAAGAGGGAGAGTGGAAAATGTTCAGAACACCGGTTAATCCACCAACACGATAAGTGTGATGATGCCTCCAAATGGCGTGTAGCTCATGAGGAGTAACAATGTTTCTCATGTCAGCAAGCTATACATGCATGTTTTTCCTTGTTCACACGTTGATCGACCACATGAGGAAAGCAGGCATAGATTGTTTGGATGAATGCAAAGTAGCACACACACAGATATATTAACTTGATGAACATATATATGATGCAAAAAAAAAATTGATTTCTCTTCGAATGCAACATAGGCGTGTTCTCGCTGCTCATCGGCCCAGCTTGCAGCTTGCTGTAGAAAAGCCCAGTCCCAATAGAAATAATGCCCAGGCCCAGTTTATTAAAACCGGTGAGCGAAACGCAACATTTTGATGTACGGGGAAAAAGCTTTGACGAATTTTAACGAAACAAACATGCGACATACTTAAATTTAACGACTTACGGGCAGAAGCAATCGATACCTTTTTAGCAGGTATAGATAAAGTGAGCAAGTCCAAAACGTCGGTTGAATTGGCAGCACCATAAGGGTGATGTACTTGGATTGTGTGTAGGCTCGTGAGTAGCAATTAATGTTTCTCATAATGGCCGACTGCACATACTTTTCTGTTGTTCACATGCCGATCAAATGTATATGTTTGGGTAAATAAATCATTTTCAATTAACCCGTCGCTGATACCAAATGTAAGGCTGGTCACAATGGGCAAGAACTTAGGAGTAACATCACACACTCCAATACAAGTTTGCTTATGTGGCACATATTTAATGAAGAGAGAGGTGCTTGTGGTAACTAGCTAAGTTACCGGAACATCACACACTCCAAGAAACAATGAGTCTATATCCTAATAAATACATCGCTGCATGACACTACATACATGTTCCTACCCACTATGGAGGTAGTAACATAGTCTAGGAAACTGCGTAGGTTACTAGCTTATGTTCCTGCCCATTGTGACCAGCCTAACAGACCAAAGCTAGGAAGAACCCAAGTTTAGTCACGCACTAAACTTCAGTACTCTTTCTCATTGAGTACATATTTTTTTTCACGCACTAAACTTCAGTACTCTTTCTCACGCATGGAAATGGATACAGGAAACAAGAGGAGGAAGAGAGTGGGTGCCCCTGCCAGTGTTCTTCAATTCAGGTTCCGTGATCCGATATTCCGATCCCAGCTGATATTATGGCGCGAGGGATCATTAAATTATCCATGCCGCCTTTGAGGCAACGGCCGTTTGGGAAATCAATGAAATTCCGTCGTGTGCGTCGCGTCATGCACCCGCAATCGACAGAACGATGCATGCAGACTACAAGTAAGTGGGGGAAATGTAAAGAGAAATAAATAAAAAACGAGCCTACTTTTTCTCATTGAGTACATATTTTTTTTTATTTTTCAGAAAAAGGGGAGAACCCCGGCCTCTCAATCAGAGCGTTGCATACGGCCACCTTTATTAAAAAGCAAATAAGTTCAACATAGGTCATGAAAAAAGGGGAGTGTCCATTTGTCACACTTTCAATTGAATGTACTCCTCAATGATACTCATTCCCGTGATTATTGACAGGTTTACACACTGCTCTATGGGACACAACCTGCTTTATGAGTGCTGAATTTTCCTGGATTCTCAGCGGGCACGCACATCGCTTCTTCTAATTGTTCATATTCCCTTTCAGTTTCTTCTAAAATCTCAACTATATCACGAAAACAAACCAACATTACAGTAATAGTGTACATCTCATAACCTTTCTTTTACATGCATGCAAGTACATCTCATAACCTGATGACCAATGGAAGAGACCCAACAGAGAAGGTGCATATAGCCTGTCGATATATAAAGAGACGGAGTCGGCAATGTTCTAAAGGCCGGTTACATTAGCAGCGCAATAAGCATGATAGTGCTGAATGGTGTGTTGCTCATGAAGAGTAACAGCACGTAAAATTCCGCTGTTCTCATGCTGATTGCACGTATATGTTGTGGTAAATAATAATTTCATTTCGAATTAAAGCCTCAACTCATTTTTTTCTTGGTCGTAAAGTTGCAGCCCCCTTTTTTTTCCTAAGATAGTTATCTGCATGCATCTTTTTTTCCCTGACAATTTGCTTGGTTCTATTTCATCATAACAATTCACCGTACCAAGGATCATATCATAAAATAAAAGGCCTAGGAGGCTGATGTCTTCACGCCATCTTTACTCAATACAACACGTTCCCTATAGAAAATCTGTCTAGCGCGGTGCGAACTGGGATCTGCATCGACCTTTGATGACAACTATCCTCGGTGGGAAGACGCCTTTCGGTCATCGGACTACACCACCGATGAGGGGTTTGCCTATGTTCTCTTTCTGTTTCTTCTAAAATCTCAACTCCTTAGGAAGAAAACACACCAACAATTCATTAACAGTGTAGACTCCTAACCAGATGACCAACGGAAGGGAACCAACCCAGCAGAAAATGTGCATATAGCTTAGACATATATAAAGATACGCAGGGAGTAATGCTAAAAAAAAGGTCGGTTATGTTTTTTTTCTGAGAATTTGTTGCATTCATATCACGAAACAGTACAAAGTAGTTGACCCTTACAAGCACATTGAAGCATAAACACAAAGGACCATGAATACCTAGAGTACCCTAAGACAACCATAACACAAGATCTCCGGAGCCCCATTTCATCATCCCTGAATCTTGAGAGAAGACCCCTGCAGTAGAAGGATCTGCAACCAGGCGCAAGCAGGTCATCATCTTCGACCACGGTACAATTGCCACCACGCTGCTTCCTCCTTTCTTGACACCAGCGCTGAGAGGGCATGGGCATCAATCCAACACACCTGCTACAGCCGTCGCCATCTTTGGCTTTGAGTACCGCGAAAATTGTCCCTTCCTGAAGGAAGAGAACTCGAGTCCTCCGACCGGTCCAGCACCGCGGCCGGGCCATCCGCCCGGGCAAAGCAGGATCTCCCTCCAGCATAAGCGCTGAGGAAGGAGAAGAACAGCAGCAGCAAATCATACCGACAAGGAAGAAGAAGGGTCTTCGTCTCCCTGCATCCATCGCCCATCTGAGGACCCAAACGGCCAGTGCCGATGGACCTCCAGCCACCATAGCCCGCGACCTCGACGAGATCCGGGGATCCCCCACACCGCTGGCTCCTAGACGAAGGCAAAAGCCTCGCCTGACCGCGAACGGAGCCCGGAGAAACTTATTCCGACACGACACCACCGCAACGGCCTCGGCAACGTCACCCTCAACCCTAACCTTACCACACACCCACCTAGCGGACAGACCCGAGGTTCCCCCTCCCTCCCGCCGCCGGAGCGGCCGACGGAGAGAGGGGGAACCGGCGGCGCCACTGGCGGCGGGAACCCTCGTCGTATTCTTTCACCTCCTTCCCAAGGTCGGTTACGTTGGCAGCACTATAAGTATGATGCTGCCGAATGGTGTGTATCTCACGAGAACTAAGTGTTTCTCGTGTTGGCCAACTGCACATAATTTTCCATTATTCATAAAGTTGAAATAACGGACGCCGAGAAAAACGCTTTGCCCCGCGACGTCCTGCCTAGGGCAACACGGGTGCGTCTTCAACATAGCACTGACAGCGCCCTCGCCTTGTCCCTCCTACCATACTGCTGCTGGAGGTCGCGGCCGGGCGAAGCCCGTGCAGATGATGGTGGCGACAGCCGACATGGCGCACTCTCAGGGCGGCGCTGCGTCTGGTTGGACGGCTGAGCTCAGTGCCCATCGGCTCGTCGATCTGTAAGCGGTTGGAGGGGGCGATATGCGATGGCTGGAGTAGCGCGAAACGTGGCTCCCGATGGTGTGGAGGCTCGCGACTGTGACGGAGGATCCCGGTAGGCTTGCCGCCATGGATCCGCCCCATGATGGCTGATTTAGTGGGTGCTTGGTGTGGAGGACGCCGGGCCAGTGAGTCCAATTGGTGTTGCGTGGGTGTCGGCGTTCTGGGAACGGGATCCCCAGATTTTCCTGCCTGCGGCCTGCGGCGTGGCTCAAGTGGGGTCCCAGTGCAGCCCAGCTTCATCATCCGAAGCTCAAGACCCTCACGAGGGGCCAAGCCACACGGGGCGGACGACAGGAAGCTTCCTCAGGAGCATCCTCATCAGGCGGGCTCGCGAGGGGGCGGAGAGATCAAGGCAGGGTACCTCACGAGGTGCCTGTGACGCAAGCCATGACGATCGAGACCAAGCGGGCGTCGGCCTGCGCAGTGTCCTTGTTTCCCCTTCGGTGCAAGGGGGCAAGCACATGCCAAGGCATCGGGCAAAGGTTACCGTTTCGGTGCAACAACACCAAGACCAGCAGAGTGGTAGGACGGAGATCACCGTGGAGCCCAGGACGGCGTCGCCACCAGAGTCTTTAGCAGACGAAGACCAACTTTAGTCAGGATAAGTGTACTAGATGTTCCCCTTCAAAATGGCCAATTGTTGGCGCCCTTGCCGCTCATTATTTGGGAAGAGGCCCAGGGTCTCCCTCTATAAATTGGACTAGCCACCACAGTAGAGGGGGATCGATCAATCAGAGAGAGAGAGAGAGAGAGAGAGAGAGACGACTGAACTCACCCAAACAGTTTATCGCACCAGCTCAAGGATAGCCCCTCGTGAGGCTGTTCTTCCTTATATTGTTCGTCATCAGCCCCTGAGGCAATCCACCACACCACACACTGGAGTAGGGTATTACACCACAATGGTGGCCCGAACCAGTATAAATCTCGTGTCCCTTGGGTGTTCTTCTTTCTAGCCTAGATTCCTTGCGAGGCCTCGAGACGTGAGTTGGTAGGAGGAGAGATCTTCGTGCGCACCCTAGAGTTCGAACCTCAAGGGTCTGTCGGAACCCAAAATCCGACAATGGGTTCGCCTATCTGCAGGCGGGTCTCCGATCATATCCGTCCAGATTTGATGGGGCCGACATGCATTAGACTCTCTGCTGAAAGGTAGACCATGGTAGCGGGCTGTGTTGGGGAACGTAGTAATTTCAAAAAATTTCCTACGCACACGCAAGATCATGGTGATGTATAGCAACGAGAGGGGAGAGTGTTGTCTACGCCCTCGTGAGACCAAGCGAAGCGATCTGGCGTAGAGGAAGTAGTCGACGTTCTCCTCGCGATCCGACCGATCCGGCGCCGTTACTCCGGCGCCCCGAGTTCTTGACACACGTACAGCTCGATGGCGTCCCTCGTACTCGATCCAGCCGAGTGTCGAGGAGAGTTCCGTCAAGCCGACGGCGTGGTGGACGATCTTGATGTTTCACCGGCGCAGGGCTTCGCCTAAGCTTGCATGACGGTATGACCGAGGTGGAATATGGTGGAGGGGGCACCGACACGGCTAAGGAACGATCCGTAGATCAAACTTGTGTCTTCTAGGGTGCCCCCTTCCCCGTATATAAAGGAGCAAGGGGAGGGGCTGGCCGGCCAAGGAGGCGTGCCAAGGAGTCCTACTCCCTCGGGAGTAGGATTCCCCCAATCCTAGTTGGACTAGGATTCCGGAGGGGGAAAGAGAGAGAGGGGCGGCCCCTTTCCTAGTCCTAGTAGGACTAGGGAAGGGGAGGCGTGCCACCTAGGGCTGGCCCTTCTCCTTTCCACTAAGGCCCACTATGGCCCATTTACCTCCCGGGGTTCCGTAACCTCCGGTACTCGATAAAATCCTGTTTTAGCCGGAACCATTCGAACTCCAAACATAGGCTTCCAATATATCAATCTTTATGTCTCGACCATTTCGAGACTCCTCGTCATGTCCGTGATCACATCCGGGTCTCGAACTTCTTGGTACATCAAAATACATAAACTCATAATAAGCATCATCGAAACCTTAAGCGTGCGGACCCTACGGTTCGAGAACAATGTAGACATGACCTAGAACTATTCACGGTCAATAACCAACAGCGGGACCTGGATGCCCATATTGGTTCCTACATATTCTATGAAGATCTTTATCGGTCAGACCGCATAACAACATCGTTGTTCCTTTGTCATCGGTATGTTACTTGCCCGAGATTCGATCGTCGGTATCAATACCTAGTTCAATCTCGTTACCGCAAGTCTCTTTACTCGTTCGTAATACATCATCTCACAACTAACTTATTAGTTGTAGTGCTTGCAAGGCTTGATGATGTGCATTACCGAGAGGGCCCAGAGATACCTCTCCGACAATCGGAGTGACAAAACCTAATCTCAAATACGCCAACCCAACATCTGCCTTTGGAGACACTGTAGTACTCCTTTATAATCACCCGATTACGTTGTGACGTTTGGTAGCACCAAAGTGTTCCTCCGTGGCGGAGTTGCATAATCTCATAGTTACAGGAACATGTATATGTCATGGATAAAAGCAGTAGCAACATACTAAACGATCGTGTGCTAAGCTAATGGAATGGGTCACGTCAATCAGATCATTCTACTAATGATGTGACCTTGTTAATCAAATAACAACTCTTTGTTCATGGTCAGGAAACATAACCATCTTTGATTAACCAGCTAGTCTAGTAGAGGCATACTAGTGACATCTTGTTTTGTCTATGCATTCACACATGTATCATGTTTCCGGTTAATACAATTCTAGCATGAATGATAAACATTTATCATGAAATAAGGAAATAAATAATAACTTTATTATTGCCTCTAGGGCATATTTCCTTCAGTCTCCCACTTGCACTAGAGTCAATAATCTAGATTACATAGTAATGATTCTAACACCCATGGAGTCTTGGTGCTGATCATGTTTTGCTCGTGGAAGAGGCTTAGTCAGCGGTGCGCAACATTCAGATCCGTATGTATCTTGCAAATCTCTATGTCTCCCACCGGACTAAGTCCGGATGGAATTGAAGCGTCTCTTGATGTGCTTGGTCTTCTTGTGAAATCTGGATTCCTTCGCTAAGGCAATTGCTCGATATTGTCACGAAGATTTTCATTGGACCCGATGCACTAGGTATGACACCTAGATCGGATATGAACTCCTTCATCCAGACTCCTTCATTAGCTGCTTCGAAGCTGCTATGTATTCCGCTTCACATGTAGATCCCTTCTGACGCTTTGTTTAGAACTGCACCAACCGACAGCTCCTCCGTTTAGTGTAAATCGTATCCGGTCTGCGATTTAGAATCGTCCGGATCGGTGTCAAAGCTTGCATCAACGTAACCGCCACGATGAGCTCTTTGTCACCTCCATATCGAGAAACATATCCTTAGTCCTTTTCGGTATTTCAGGATGTTCTTGACCGCTGTCCGATGATCCACTCTGGATTACTTTGGTACCTCCTGCTAAACTTATAGCAAGGCACACATCAGGTCGGTACACAGCATTGCATACATGATAGAGCCTATGGCTGAAGCATAGGAACATCTTTCATTTTCTCTCTATCTTCTGCGGTGGTCGGGCATTGAGTCTTACTCAACTTCACACCTTGTAACACAGGCAAGAACCCTTTCTTTGCTTGATCCATTTTGAACTTCTTCAAAATTTTGTCAACGTATGTGCTTTGTGAAAGTCAATTAAGCGTCTTGATCTATCTCTATAGATCTTGATGCCCAATATGTAAGCAGCTTCACGAGGTCTTTCATTGAAAAACTCTTATTCAAGTATCCCTTTATGCTATCCAGAATTCTATATCATTTCCGATCAGCAATATGTCATCCACATATAATATCGAAATGCTCTGAGCTCCCACTCATTTTCTTGTAAATCTGAGCTTCTCCAAAAGTGCATACAAACCCAAATGCTTTGATCACACTATCAAAGCGTTTATTCCAACTCGAGATGCTTGCACCAGTCCATAGATGGATCGCTGGAGCTTGCACACTTTGTTAGCTCCTTTGGATCGATAAAACCTTCGGTTGCATCATATACAACTCTTCTTCCGTAAATCCATTCAGGAATGCAGTCTTTACATCCATTTGCCAAATTTCATAATCATAAAATGCGGCAATTGCTAACATGATTCGGACGGACTTAAGCATCGCTACGGGTGAGAAGGTCTCATCGTAGTCAATCCCTTGAACTTGTCGAAAACCCTTTGCGACAAGTCGAGCTTTGTAGACAGTAATATTACCGTCAGCGTCAGTCTTCTTCTTGAAGATCCACTTGTTTTCTATTGCTTGCCGACCCTCGGGCAAGTCAACCAAAGTCCATACTTTGTTTTCATACATGGATCCCATCTCAGATTTCATGGCCTCAAGCCATTTTGCGGAATCTGGGCTCACCATCGCTTCTTCATAGTTCGTAGGTTCATCATGATCTAGTAGCATGATTTCCAGAACAGGATTACCGTACCACTCAGTGCGGATCTTACTCTGGTTGATCTCGTGGTTACGTAGTAACTTGATCTGAAGTTTCATGATCAACATCATCAACTTCCTCACTACTTGGTGTAGGTGTCTCAGAAACCGGTTTCTGCGACGGACTACTTTCAAGTAAGGGAGAAGGTACAATTACCTCATCAAGTTCCACTTTCCTCCCACTCACTTCTTTCGAGAGAAACTCCTTCTCTAGAAAGGATCCATTCTTAGCAACAAATGTCTTGCCTTCGGATCTGTGATAGAAGGTGTACCCAACTGTCTCCTTTGGGTATCCTATGAAGACACACTTTTCCGATTTGGGTTCGAGCTTATCAGGTTGAAGCTTTTTCACATAAGCATCGCATCCCCAAACTTTAAGAAACGACAACTTTGGTTTCTTGCTAAACCATAGTTCATAAGGTGTCGTCTCAACGGATTTCGACGGTGTTCTATTCAGTGTGAATCGGCCGTCTCTAGAGCATAACCCCAAAAGCGATAGCGGTAAATCTGTAAGAGACATCATAGATCGTACCATATCTAGTAAAGTACGATTCGACGTTCGGACACACCATTACGCTGTGGTGTTCGGGTGGCGTGAGTTGCTGAAACTATTCGCATTGTTTCAAATGTAGACCAAACTCGTAACTCAAATATTCACCTCCACGATCGATCGTAGAAATTTAATTTTCTTGTTACGATGATTTTCAACTTCACTCTGAAATTCTTTGAACTTTTCAAACGTTTCAGACTTATGTTTCATTAAGTAGATATACCCATATCTGCTTAAGTCATCTGTGAAGGTGAGAAAATAACGATATCCGCCACGAGCCTCAACATTCATTGGACCACATACATCTGTATGTATGATTTCCAACAAGTCTGTTGCTCTCTCCATAGTGCGGAGAAGCGGTGTTCTAGTCATCTTGCCCATGAGGCACGGTTACATAAGTGCCAAGTGATTCATAATCAAGTGACTCCAAAAGTCCATCGGTATGGAGTTTCTTCATGCGCTTTACACCGATATGACCTAAGCGGCAAGTGCCACAAATAAGTTGCACTTTCGTTATCAACTCTGCATCTTTTGGTTTCAACATTATGAATATGTGTATCACTACTATCGAGATTCATCAAAATAGACCACTCCTCAAGGGTGCATGACCATAAAAGATATTACTCATATAAATAGAACAACCATTATTCTCGATTTAAATGAATAACCATCTCGCATCAAACAAGATCCAGATATAATGTTCATGCTCAACGCAGGCACCAAATAACAATTATTTAGGTCTAAAACTAATCCGAAGGTAGATGTAGAGGTAGCGTGCCGACCGCGATCACATCGACTTTGGAACCATTTCCCACGCAAGATCGTCACCTCGTCCTTTGCGAGTTAAGCAATCCGTAGTCCTGTTTGAGTTGCAAATATTAGCAACAGAACCAGTATCAAATACCAGTGCTACTACGAGCTCTAGTAAGGTACACATCAATAACATGTATATCACATATACCTTTGTTCACCTTGCCATCCTTCTTATCCGCCAAATACTTGGGGCAGTTCCGCTTCCGGTGACCGATCGCTTGCGGAGAAGCACTCAGTTTCAGGTTTAGGACCAGACTTGGGTTTCTTCTCCCGAGCAGCAACTTGCTTGCTGTTCTTCTTGAGGTTCCTTCTTCTTCCCTTTGCCTTTCTTCTTGAAACTAGTGGTCTTATTGACCATCAACACTTGATGCTCCTTCTTGATTTCTACCTCCGCAGCCTTTAGCATTGCGAAGAGCTCGGTATAGTCTTTACTAACCCTTGCATATTATAGTTCATCACGAAGCCTTTGTAGCTTGGTGGCGTGATTGAAGAATTCATCAATGACACAATCATCCGGAAGATTAACTCCCAATTGTGTCAAGTGATTGTAGTACCCGGACATTACGAGTATATGCTCACTAATGAACTATTCTCCTCCATCTTGCAGCTATAGAACTTATTGGAGACTTCATATCTCTCAATCCGGGCATTCATTGGAATATTAACTTCAACTCTGGAACATCTCATATGCTCCATGACGTTCAAAACGTCGTTGAAGTCCCGGTTCTAAGCCGTAAAGCATGGCTGCTTGAACTATAGAGTAGTCATCAGCTTTGCTCGCCAGACGTTCATAACATCTGCAGTTGCATTAGCAAGAGCTGGCACCTAGCGGTGCATTCGGGACGTAACTCTTACGTGCAGCAATGAGGATGATCCTCGTTACGGACCCAGTCCGTGTAATTGCTACCATCATCTTTCAACTTTGCTTTCTCAAGGAACGCATTAAAATTCAACGGAACAACAGCACGAGCCATCTATCTACAATCAAACATAAACAAGCAAGATACTATCAGGTACTAAGTCCATGATAAATTTAAGTTCAATTAATCATATTACTTAAGAACTCCCACTTACACAGACATCCCTCTAGTCATCTAAGTGATCACGTGATCCAAATCAACTAAACCATAACCGATCATCACGTGAAATGGAGTAGTTTTCAATGGTGAACATCTTATGTTGATCATATCTACTATATGATTCACGCTCGACCTTTCGGTCTCCGTGTTCCGAGGCCATATCTGCATATGCTAGGCTCGTCAAGTATAACCCGAGTATTCTGCGTGTGCAAAACTGGCTTGCACCCGTTGTAGATGGACGAGAGCTTATCACACCCGATCATCACGTGGTGTCCGGGCACGACGAACTTTGGCAGCGGTGCATACCGGGAGAACACTTCTTGATAATTTAGTGAGAGATCATCTTATAATGCTACCGTCAATCAAAGCAAGATAAGATGCATAAAAAGATAAACATCACATGCAAATCAATATAAGTGATATGATATGGTCATCATCATCTTGTGCTTCCATCTTGCAGCACCACCATGATCACCATCGTCACCGGCGCGACACCTTGATCTCCATCGTAGCATCGTTGTCGTCTCGCCAAACTTATGCTTCTACGACTATCTCTACCGCTTAGTGATAAAGTAAAGCATTACGAAGCGATTGCATTGCATACAATAAAGCGACAACCATATGGCTCCTGCCGATTGCCGATAACCGGTTACAAAACATGATCATCTCATACAATAGAATATAGCATCACGTCTTGACCATATCACATCACAACATGCCCTGCAAAAACAAGTTAGGCGTCCTCTACTTTGTTGTTGCAAATTTTACGTGGCTGCTACGGGCTTAAGCAAGAACCAGTCTCACCCACGCATCAAAACCACAACGATATTTCGTCAAATAGACTCCGTTTAACCTTCTCAAGGACCGGGCGTAGCCACACTCGGTTCAACTAAAGTGAGAGAGACAGCACCCACCAGTCACCTTTAAGCAACGAGTGCTCGTGGCGGTGAAACCAGTCTCGCGTAAGCGTCACGCGTAATGTCGGTCTGGGCGCTTCATCTCACAATACCGCTGAACCAAAGTATGACATGCTGGTAGGTAGTATGACTTGTATCGCCCACAACTCACTTGTGTTCTACTCGTGCAAAACATCAAACCATAGAAAAACCTGGCTCTGATGCCATTGTTGGGGAACGTAGTAATTTCAAAAATTTTCCTACGCACACGCAAGATCATGGTGATGTATAGCAACGAGAGGGGAGAGTGTTGTCTACGTACCCTCGAGACCCAAGCGAAGCGATCTGGCGTAGAGGAAGTAGTCGACGTTCTCCTCGCGATCCGACCGATCCGGCGCCGTTACTCCGGCGCCCGAGTTCTTGACACACGACAGCTCGATGGCGTCCCTCGTACTCGATCCAGCCGAGTGTCGAGGAGAGTTCGTCAAGACGACGGCGTGGTGACGATCTTGATGTTTCACCGGCGCAGGGCTTCGCCTAAGCTTCGCGACGGTATGACCGAGGTGGAATATGGTGGAGGGGGGCACCGCACACGGCTAAGGAACGATCCGTAGATCAAACTTGTGTCTTCTAGGGTGCCCCCCTGCCCCCGTATATAAAGGAGCAAGGGGGAGGGGGCTGGCCGGCCAAGGGAGGCGCGCCAAGGGAGTCCTACTCCCTCTGGGAGTAGGATTCCCCCAATCCTAGTTGGACTAGGATTCCCGGAGGGGGAAAGAGAGAGAGGGGGGCCGGCCCCCTTTCCTAGTCCTAGTAGGACTAGGGGAAGGGGGGGAGGCGCGCGGCCACCTAGGGCTGGCCCCTTCTCCTTTCCACTAAGGCCCACTATGGCCCATTTACCTCCCGGGGGGTTCCGGTAACCTCCCGGTACTCCGGTAAATTCCTGTTTTCGCCCGGAACCATTCCGAACTCCAAACATAGGCTTCCAATATATCAATCTTTATGTCTCGACCATTTCGAGACTCCTCGTCATGTCCGTGATCACATCCGGTCTCGAACTTCTTGGTACATCAAAATACATAAACTCATAATAACATCGCCATCGAAACCTTAAGCGTGCGGACCCTACGGTTCGAGAACAATGTAGACATGACCTAGAACTATTCACGGTCAATAACCAACAGCGGACCTGGATGCCCATATTGGTTCCTACATATTCTCGAAGATCTTTATCGGTCAGACCGCATAACAACATCGTTGTTCCTTTGTCATCGGTATGTTACTTGCCCGAGATTCGATCGTCGGTATCCAATACCTAGTTCAATCTCGTTACCGGCAAGTCTCTTTACTCGTTCCGTAATACATCATCTCACAACTAACTTATTAGTTGTAGTGCTTGCAAGGCTTCATGATGTGCATTACCGAGAGGGCCCAGAGATACCTCTCCGACAATCGGAGTGACAAAACCTAATCTCAAATCGCCAACCCAACATCTGCCTTTGGAGACACCTGTAGTACTCCTTTATAATCACCCGATTACGTTGTGACGTTTGGTAGCACCAAAGTGTTCCTCCGTAAGCGGAGTTGCATAATCTCATAGTTACAGGAACATGTATAAGTCATGGATAAAAGCAGTAGCAACATACTAAACGATCGTGTGCTAAGCTAATGGAATGGGTCATGTCAATCAGATCATTCTACTAATGATGTGACCTTGTTAATCAAATAACAACTCTTTGTTCATGGTCAGGAAACATAACCATCTTTGATTAACCAGCTAGTCTAGTAGAGGCATACTAGTGACATCTTGTTTTGTCTATGCATTCACACATGTATCATGTTTCCGGTTAATACAATTCTAGCATGAATGATAAACATTTATCATGAAATAAGGA